>JASJOG010000063.1:997500-1265000 GCA_030142905.1 Heliopora coerulea
CACCATCACCATCAGTTCACTGATGTATCACCATTGTGTATAAACATGTCATTCTTTATATCAAAATTCAGTCTCTTACAAGATGTCTCCTAATCACAACATCTGAAGCAATAACCAATGTTACCATACCAGTATTGGTTATCCTACCTTTAAATCAATGTGATATTCAAGGACTAATTAACTAGTAAATTCAATGACTGAAAAGTTGGTAGATAATTTGGTTTTATAAAAGACAAACAGTATGAATTCTTTCAGTCTCAATACAAAATCAGTTCCACCTGTGGAAGTGATGCTCCCACTGGATTAATGGAATCACTTGGCTATAAGAGTGCATTTTCTAGGTAAGGTTCTTAGGTCTGTCATACAATGTATTGCATGGAGAATAATAGTGGATATGGGATTGGAAACTTACTCATTTGATCATTGGTGGTGGACAAGATCACGCAATGCTCTCCGTAAAGAGGATGCACTATCACGTGGCCAACCAGATCTATGTGAGCTAATGGTTTCATCCCTGTGTTAAGTGGCTGTACAGAAATAGTAAATTGAAAATAGTAATGTGGTGTGTTCTGTGTTCTTCTTGTGATTGTAAACCTTCCTGGTCGATCCTTGTTGGGGCGTGACATATCCACTGCATTATGTGGGTTGTAATGAATGGTTAATGAACAGTTAATGATTGTTTAATGGAAGGTAGAGGTTGAGGGGTATGCCTCAAGTGCAGGTTTGTTTGGAATGTTCTCATGATTGACAACTTCAGTGACATGAATAGCATCAGCCACTGCTTTACAAAATAAATTAAAGCTACTTGCTTACTTACACTTTAAAGCCATAATTAAAATAGATTAAATTGCATGAGAATTCCTAAACATCCTATTGCAGCTCTCAAAATTCTTGTTATAAACTCAACCTCAACAACAAAAAAGACAACTGGAATTTTTTAGTGACCAAGTGTTTCAGATGTTAACCTCTACACATACATACTTGGAAAAAGAAAAGCATAATCTGCTAACAATGAGGGTTCAATTCATGCCAGCATATACTTTACCATAAGATCAAACATTTCACCTCATGCTAAATAAATCTGATTGCAATGTCAAGATCAAGGTTGACAAGAACGACAAGAACCACCAGATCTTATTTTATTTCCTGTCAATTATACTCTTCACTAATGCAGGCCTGGTTTGGATCACCAGGTTTGAAAACACATTAGTAATGGAAGTGTCTTGATAATCTACAGTCAACAGGTCCACCCATTTTATCTCACAACTCTCTAGATTGTGTTCCAGAATTCTTAACTGTGATCAAAATAATTTCCTACCAAGGGATCATGGCTGATAACAAACTGGCAGTACCAAGATATCATGAATGATGACAAAGAATTCACTTGTCAATCATTAGCAGGACAGCATGGTACAACATATTCAGCTAAATTTCAAGTAAATTTATAACAAAAACTTGTGTCAGGATGCATGAAACATTCAAAAATCATCATGGAAAGACCTCCTTACCCAGGTAACTGCTTCACTACTGTACTCACAATTATGTTCTTGATATTCTTTTGGCTCTTCTGACACTTCTCATGCAAGTAGCGTGTCAAATTGAAAATTTGTAGGTTTATTACCATAAGTGAAATAGATGACACCAGATGTTATTATTATATTTATGAAATCGAAACTTTTTTGTCTATTCGTTTATATAGCCTGATGCAAACACGAAGAAAAGGTTGGGCGAACTTGAAAGCTGTTACGTACACCCAAGACCGAAGGTCGAAGGTCGAAGGTCGAGGGCAATTCCTGACAATTATTCCTGACTACTTGTCTAACTACAGCAAATAGCAAAAGAAAACTTACACCGGGCGTGAACCAGCGAAAATTCGCGTCAAGTAGCTATGTCAGAACTCTTCTCCAAGGGTCTTTTTTCAGTGGAAATAGAGGTTCATGTCCCCACGTGTTATACCAGCTGTTGAACTTTAACTTGAACTTGAACCTTGTGCTTGAACCATGTGACAGTGCCAGTAACGAAGGCTCACTTAATCCTAAAACAAACCCTAATCCTAACCGGTCAGCGACACACAGGTGGTGTGGTGGTGGTGGTAGTGGTGGTGTACGCTAAACTGCAGTCTAGCCCACTGTAGGGCTAGACTCTAACGAAAATGATGGCAGTTGATGATGGCAGTTGACGGTGGATGGTGGCAGTTGACGGTGGATGATGGCAGTTGATGGTGGATGATGGCAGTTGACGGTGGATGATGGCAGTTGAAGGTGGATGATGTTAGTTGATTGTGGATGATTGCAGTTGATGGTGGATGATGGCAGTTGATTATGGATGATGGCAGTTGAGAGTGAATGATTGCAGTTGATGGTGGATAATGGCAGATGATGGTGGATGATGGTTCTTGACGGTGGATGATGGCAGTTGACTGTGGATGATGGCAGTTGATGGTGGATAATGTCAGTTGACGGTGGATGATGGTTCTTGACGGTGGATGATGGCAGTTGACTGTGGATGATGGCAGTTGATGGTGGATAATTGCAGTTGATGGTGGATGATGGTTCTTGACGGTGGATGATGGCAGTTGGCTGTGGATGATGGCATTTGATGGTGGATGATGGCAGTTGACGGTGGATGATGGTAGTTGATAGTGGATGATTGCAGTTGATGGTGGATAATGGCAGTTGACGGTGGATGATGGCAATTGATGGTGGATGATATTAGTTGATGGTGAATGATGGCAGTTGTTCATTCACCATTAAAGGACCATCATCCACCATCAATTGTCATTATTCACCGTCACTGCCATCATCCACCGTCAACTGCCATCATCCACCATCAACTGCCATCATCCACCATCAACTGCCATCATCCATCGTCAACTGCCATCATCCACCATCAACTGCCATCATCCACCGTCAACTGCCATCATCCACCATCAACTGCAATCATCCACCGTCAACTGCCATCATCCAACATCAACTGCAATCATCCACCGTCAACTGCCATCATCCACCATCAACTGCCATCGTCCAACATCAACTGCCATCATCCACCATCAACTGCAATCATCCACCGTCAACTGCCATCATCCACCGTCAACTGCCATCATCCACCGTCAACTGCCATCATCCACCGTCAACTGCCATCATCCACCATCAACTGCCATCATCCACCGTCAACTGCCATCATCCACCATCAACTGCAATCATCCACCATCAACTGCCATCATCCACCATCAACTGCCATCATCCACCATCAACTGCCATCATCCACCAACAACTGCAATCATCCACCATCAACTGCCATCATCCACCATCAACTTCCATCATCCACCATCAACTGCAATCATCCACCGTCAACTGCCATCATCCACCGTCAACTGCCATCATCCACCATCAACTGCCATCATCCACCATCAACTGCAATTATCCACCGTCAACTGCAATCATCCACCGTCAACTGCCATCATCCACCATCAACTGCCATCATCCACCATCAACTGCCATCATCCACCATCAACTGCCATCATCCACCAACAACTGCAATCATCCACCGTCAACTGCCATCATCTACCGTCAACTGCCATCATCCAACATCAACTGCCATCATCCACCATCAACTGCAATCATCCACCATCAACTGCAATCATCCACCATCAACTGCCATCATCCACCATCAACTGCCATCATCCACCATCAACTGCCATCATCCACCATCAACTGCCATCATCCACCATCAACTGCCATCATCCACCATCAACTGCCATCATCCACCATCAACTGCCATCATCCACCGTCAACTGCCATCATCCACCGTCAACTGCAATCATCCACCGTCAACTGCCATCATCCACCATCAACTGCCATCATCCACCATCAACTGCCATCATCCACCGTCAACTGCCATCATCCACCATCAACTGCCATCATCCACCGTCAACTGCCATCATCCACCGTCAACTGCCATCATCCACCATCAACTGCCATCATCCACCATCAACTACAATCATCCACCGTCAACTGCCATCATCCACCGTCAACTGCCATCATCCACCGTCAACTGCCATCATCCACCATCAACTGCCATCGTCCAACATCAACTGCCATCATCCACCGTCAACTGCCATCATCCACCATCAACTACCATCATCCACCATCAACTGCCATCATCCACCGTCAACTGCCATCATCCACCATCAACTGCAATCATCCACCGTCAACTGCCATCATCCACCATCAACTGCCATCGTCCAACATCAACTGCCATCATCCACCATCAACTGCCATCGTCCAACATCAACTGCCATCGTCCAACATCAACTGCCATCATCCACCGTCAAGAACCATCATCCACCATCAACTGCAATTATCCACCATCAACTGCCATCATCCACAGTCAACTGCCATCATCCACCGTCAAGAACCATCATCCACCATCATCTGCCATTATCCACCATCAACTGCAATCATTCACTCTCAACTGCCATCATCCATAATCAACTGCCATCATCCACCATCAACTGCAATCATCCACAATCAACTAACATCATCCACCTTCAACTGCCATCATCCACCGTCAACTGCCATCATCCACCATCAACTGCCATCATCCACCGTCAACTGCCACCATCCACCGTCAACTGCCATCATCAACTGCCATCATTTTCGTTAGAGTCTAGCCCTACAGTGGGCTAGACTGCAGTTTAGCGTACACCACCACCACCACCACCACCACACCACCTGTGTGTCGCTGACCGGTTAGGATTAGGGTTTGTTTTAGGATTAAGTGAGCCTTCGTTACTGGCACTGTCACATGGTTCAAGCACAAGGTTCAAGTTCAAGTTAAAGTTCAACAGCTGGTATAACACGTGGGGACATGAACCTCTATTTCCACTGAAAAAAGACCCTTGGAGAAGAGTTCTGACATAGCTACTTGACGCGAATTTTCGCTGGTTCACGCCCGGTGTAAGTTTTCTTTTGCTATTTGCTGTAGTTAGACAAGTAGTCAGGAATAATTGTCAGGAATTGCCCTCGACCTTCGACCTTCAGTCGGCACTAATGCAGTTTCGCACCTCAGTCATATGAAGGCAAGTAATGTAAGTAAATTATATATCATTCGGCAGCTTATTACCTACAAATTACAGTTATACCATGATACCAACCATTAACTGCAAATATACTGCATTATAGCTTTAAAGAACATCCGTGTTACTGGGCGCCATGTTTGAATGTTTCTTTGTACTTCTTCGAAAATGTGTGTAAACCCAAAGGTTAGATTAGGGTTAGCATTAGCGTTAGGCTTAAGGTTTGTACACATTTTCGGGGCTTTTAAAGAGCAAAGAAACAATGGAGAGAGACTATACTTGAATTGTAGATAAATCCATATACTTTACGGTCTGGAGCCCTCGATTCATTGTAGACGCTCACAAACTTCAATGTGTTTGGTTTTTTTGGCTATAATGCCTTATGTTTGGAGTAAATTCTTGATATTACTGTATCACTGTAATCTCCAGGTAGGAAGCTGTCGACTGATATGTGATTTACCTATATTACTTGTATTTATATGGTTGAGGTGCGAAACTGCATTAGAGCGCCCTTTAGTCTTGGGTGTGCACAACAGCTTTCAAGTTCGCCCAACCTTTCCCTCGTGTTTGCACCAGGCTTTATATAAATGAATAGGCAAAACAGTTTCGATTTATTAAATAAAATAATGTTAACATCTGGTGTCATCTATTTCACTTATGGTAATAAACCTACAAATTTTCAATTTGACACGCTACTTGCATGAGAAGTGTCAGAAGAGTCAAAAGAATATCAAGAACATAATTGTGAGTACAGTAGTGAAGCAGTTACCTGGGTAAGGAGGTCTTTCCATGATGATTTTTGAATGTTTCATGCATCCTGACACAAGTTTTTGTTATAAATTTACTTGAAATTTAGCTGAATATGTTGTACCATGCTGTCTTGCTAATGATTGACAAGTGAATTCTTTGTCATCATTCATGATATCTTGGTACTGCCAGTTTGTTATCAGCCATGATCCCTTGGTAGGAAATTATTTTGATCACAGTTAAGAATTCTGGAACACAATCTAAAGAGTTGTGAGATAAAATGGGTGGACCTGTTGACTGTAGATTACCAAGACACTTCCATTACTAATGTGTTTTCAAACCTGGTGATCCAAATCAGGCCTGCATTAGTGAAGAGTGTAATTGACAGGAAATAAAATAAGATCTGGTGGTTCTTGTCATTCTTGTCAACCTTGATCTTGACATTGCAATCAGATTTATTTAGCATGAGGTGAAATGTTTGATCTTATGGTAAAGTATATTATAAAAATGCTGGCATAAGACTGCTTCTCATCAGTGGCATAACAAGAGGGGGGCAATGGGTGCAGCCTCCCTGGACAGCACTTTTTGGAAGGAGGCATTTTCAGCCATCAGTGTCCTGAAAATGTTGAGCTATAACTGTTTAAAATAAATGTCTGGCTTAATTTGTTGTAGTGACGTAAAAGAATGTTATTAGGGTGTAACTACCATAAATGCTGGTTAAATGTTTCCCCCCTGAGGGGAGATGTAGGCAGCCCAGGGATATTTGACACTTAAGACAGGTCAAGGTAACAGTCAAGGTGAAAAAATCATTGTGCTGATGATATTAAGTCGTTCTCATGTTGTTGATGGACAAACTGTAAACCAACTGATTGTTTGTGCATGAGCACTGGTTAGGCATAATGGAATATTTGATGGAATATTCTTTGTACACCCCTGCTTTTTTGAGTCTTCTTTTGTTCTTTCTTTTCTTTTATGTTAGGGGGGGGCAGCATTTTCCACTCCTGCTCTGGGCAGCAATTTATCTCATTACACCACAGCTTGTCATTGTTCTAACTTCAACAATTCAACCCTCAATGTTAGCAGATTATGTTTTTCTTTTTCTAAGTATGTGTAGAGGTTAACATCTTAAACACTTGGCCTCTAAAAAAATTCCAGTTGTCTTTTTATTGTTGAGGTTGAGTTTTTGACAAGAATTTTGAGAACTACAACAGCATGTTTAGGAATTCTCATGCAATTTGATCTTTTTTAATTATGGCTTTAAAGGGGAAGTAAGCAAGTAGCTTTAATTTTTTTTCTTGAGCAATGGCTGGTGCTATTCATGTCATTGAAGTTGTCAGTCATGAGAATATTCCAAACAAACCTGCACTTGAGGCATACCCCTCAACCTCTACCTCCCATTAACCATTCATTAACCATTCATTACAACCCACATAATGCAGACATAATCTTACCTAAAGACCTAGTCTGGACTAGTGATGCCATGTCTCTCAGTGGATATGTCACGCCCCAACAAGGATTGACCAGGAAGGTTAACAATCACAAGAAGAACACAGAACACACCACATTACAATTTTCAATTTACTATTTCTGTACAGCCATTTAACACAGGGATGAAACCATTAGCTCACATAGATCTGGTTGGCCACGTGATAGTGCATCCTCTTTACGGAGAGCATTGTGTGATCTTGTCCACCACCAATGATCAAATGAGTAAGTTTCCAATCCCATATCCACTATTATTCTCCATGCAATACATTGTATGACAGACCTAAGAACCTTACCTAGAAAATGCACTCTTATAGCCAAGTGATTCCATTAATCCAGTGGGAGCATCACTTCCACAGGTGGAACTGATTTTGTATTGAGACTGAAAGAATTCATACTGTTTGTCTTTTATAAAACCAAATTATCTACCAACTTTTCAGTCATTGAATTTACTAGTTAATTAGTCCTTGAATATCACATTGATTTAAAGGTAGGATAACCAATACTGGTATGGTAACATTGGTTATTGCTTCAGATGTTGTGATTAGGAGACATCTTGTAAGAGACTGAATTTTGATATAAAGAATGACATGTTTATACACAATGGTGATACATCAGTGAACTGATGGTGATGGTGATAAATTGGTAATAATATATAAATTTAGAGATTACCAAGTGTGGTGGTCTTTTCTTAGTTGAATTTGGGGTGGAGTTTGTAGTGGTTCACATTGTAGTGGTGTAGTGGGTCATTTGCTCATGTGGCCAGGGTTTACACAGCTTGTCAGAAAATCATTAAGAAAGGGTTTTTTTATTAGAATAAGGTAATAAAATGTTCAGGCATAAATTTGACATATCAACAAAAAGTGACTTCCATCAATTATTATATGTACAACTGAATTTGTTGTTCTTTGGTATGTCTAGTTCCTTGAGAATTAACAACTACTACTTATATCATGAAATTCCAATAAAGTGTAGGTGAAATATGGTAAAGAACACAAAATTGAGATCACCATTGCCTTGAAAAAGGTTTGTAATTCTTAAGTTAATCTTGAGAATATTTTTTTATTTCTGTTGAGGAACAGGGAGAGCATATCACTACATTAACATTTGTGGCTACAAAAAACAGAATGGGAAAAATGGTGAAATTAAATATTTGAGATGCCAGCCTTGTGGAAAATGTGACTTAGAACAAAGTCATGGAACACATACATTGCAATGAAAGGTGAGGTGCGAAGTCATGGAAAATTACATCATTAAAGTTCACCCATTTACACATGTTGTGCTTGTTTAGTTTCAGTGATGAAGTTAATGCTAATTTCTTAATGTATTTATTTAACAATAATTTTTATTTCATTAAATTTGCCAGTAACATGCCCTTGTCATTAGTCAACATAGTAATTTTTTGTAGTTGTTTGTTATAACACAAATGGATGGAACCTTCAGTCCAGATATCTTCAGTCCAGTTATAATTTGAACAAAGTGTTTCTATTTGGTTAACTCATTAAGGCGCAGGGGTCATCCCTTTGACAAGTAAAATTGTGAAATTTTTAAGTAAAATTGTGAAGTGTGTCCTTGCCCCTAAATGGATCAATAATACATATATACGTTGTATATACCGTAAATGATCGATTAAGCGCCGCGGCGCTTATTTGCATTTTTCCAGTTAAAGATGCGGCGTTTATTCGAGAGCGGCGCTTATTTCACAGACGGGTAAAACATTTAGTGTAATATATAGAGAATAAAGAAGGCACGTATTATTGTCGGGCACGTCCTTATAGAACTTTAAAGTCTAACTGATTATTTTCTGAAGGCGGTCGAATCAAATAGCGTCTTAGCTGAAGTTTCGGTGAAGAGAAAGCGCGAGGTTGGGCTGGTGGTTCCCGCAAAGTTTACAGGATACACCGTAAATCGACGACATGCACAGGTGTTAGACTCAGAGTTGAGCAAGAAGGAGGAGAAATTTATACACCTAGAATTATTATACGAACCCAATTGTAAGAGATATCCTACATTAAAACTTTAGAACACTCGAATTGGTCGTGATCTCCTTTCTCAATCATGTTATGATATCTCGGTGCAGCGTTTATTTATAAATCCTCAAATTGGCGACGCGGCGCTAATTCGAGAGCGGCGCTTATTAAATTTTTTTCGGTAAAGGTGCGGCGCTTATTCGGTTAGCGGCGCTTAATCGATCATTTACGGTATCTATAAAATAGCAAAATACCATGTATACCCTGGTTGGATGAGCATCCTCTCTCCGAATTAAAGACATGGCTGATGTCATTTTCACCTTTTAGTGATTATGTCAACCACTCCTGTAAAACTCCACTTCGTCCCAGTTGAGAAGAGAACTGAATATAAGCCGGAAATGCTTGTGAAGATTGGAACAGGAGTTGATGCCAAAAACCTTGTCTGAAGAACGAATACGGTTATCTCTGGCAAAAATGTACCAAAGCTTTAGTTGAATATTTCTACAAATTTACCAATTTTAAACAGGAAGGTGTAAAAAGTGCAAACCATATAAAGGTTTGCTGGCAGCATGGTGTGCTGCAGCAAACCATAAAGGTTTGTAGACAGCACACGTGTCCTGCCCCTTGTTCTAAGCGCTTAGCCGTAACATAAAAAAATAATCAGCTGATAATTTAACTAGATAAAGTAAGAAAAGTAAACTGAAGATGGCAATTTTTGGTTAATTTTTCTACTTTGTCTTCACATGCCCGTTATAATCTTTTGCATCTGCTTTTCAGGGGCCGCGGAACGATATTTTGAGTGGGGGGCTGACAGGGGACGATAGCATGATCCCCTGGAAAAATTAAATGCAATATTTCTGAGACGGTCGTGAACACTTCTTATTTTACTGTTTACTCAGAAATCACAAAACACTGGTTATATTAACAGGAACAACTAAAATACTATCAGCTGGTCACTCAAATATCGGATATGTTTATCGGATAATTAAAATCATAAACTAAAATGCGAGTGTGGTTTTCGCTATGTAGGTAGAACAATTCAACGGTTAAGTTAAAGGAGTAAGCAACATGTGCCAAGTGTTATACGAAGCAAGACCGTACCATTAAGAAATCAACCGACAAGGCAATGTAACTCTGCTCAAACGATTGTGACTCGGCGGCAATCGGTCGACACTTGTTGTCAAACAGATGTGCCGATAACTATTCAGACTCCAAATTTAGCATCCTGGCAAAGTGCCGCTCAGCATTCTTTGTAAAGATTATGGAATCCATGTATATTGGCGTTATTTTGATGTTTAATTCCTACGTGGGTTGACATCATTGCCTTTACATCAGGTATAAATATAAGCTGTTAACTCATTTCTCAACAGTTAGCAGACGTTTGCACCTGAAGAGTGGTCTGCCGAAATGCATAGTGCTTCTTTTTAGTATTTACTTTTTCTCTGTGTGTTGGTTCCTTTAGTTCTTTTCAGAACTGTCTTGTATAACCATTCATCATGGTTAAGACGTTTTTCAGAGCGACACTAAAATATTTAATTTCTTTCCAAAAAAGTGGGGGGGGGGGGGGCTGAAGCCCCCGCCTCCGCGGCCCCTGCATTTGCTTTCGAAGATTGTTGCGCACCTCGGATCACTTGCTCTACCTAAAGCTTAACCTGACCCTAACTTAATATCGTAACCATTAGCACTAGAACTAAACAAGGTTAGTCCATGGTTAGTCTTAATGGCCACAGTGATGGCGACTAAGGTAAGTCGTACACTAGGTGTACGTCATTCGTCGATCAAAACACGTTAAATACAAACTGGAGTGGAAGGGAAAACAGGTATGTGTACTGTCTTCAACGTATGAAGTACACGCACACACATATATATATATATATATATATGTATATATATATACACACACTTTGAAGCAAGAACCTATCACCTCCAGGGTTTAAAAAACATTTCAACATATTCATCGATAAAAACCTTTAATGAAGAAAGGGATAGGGCCCCGAAACGTCGAGACGCTGTTTATTAAATGTTTTCATTGATTAATATATGTATGTTTATAGACAGATAGATATATGTAATGGATGGGTGGAAGGATAGATTGATGGAATGGTAGGTAGGTAGGTAGGGTATACGTGAACATGTGTTTGTGTATTCACATAAAAAAACCCACTTGTTTTTGGGGGGAGAAGGGACGAACAGGTCTTGTACCGCTCCTGTGTCAGGAGGTCTACTGGCCGGCCTAAAAAGCCCAAGTGTGCCAGGAGTAGTCCCAGGGAAGTCGATACCTTCACGTGGTTCCCACTGTTTTCACTAAAATCGACTACCGAAAAGCGGATTGGTGGCGCTATAACCACACTAACCCAACTGTTGGTTGAAGAGTATCAATACGAGTGATAGCGATGGCGGATGAATTATCGAGGCGGCCGTGCATTCTGCTTCCCAATTTTTATTTTTAAAGAGTAACGTATGGCGGCCTTTCTCCATTCGATGGTTACGGCAGCATCGGTCTTTGGCGTTTTCAATCGTCTTGTTCAATCGTGTTGCTGCAGATTTTCTCTTGAACTAGCTAAGAAAAGGCGCCGTTTTAGCAACTTGCGTTTGTTCTGATATTCCTTGTCTGTTGTTTTCGGCAGATAAAACTTACGGTGAGATAGACAGTTTATCCTTGCACCTGGTGTGTTTACAGGTAAGTCCTTCGTCCATGGATTACGGTGGGAGGCGTGCGCGCCATCCAATGCGTTGGTTTGCAGTAGCCTGTCTAAATCCGAATCTCTGCTAGGCGGAAAATGTCGCGCGACCGGACTTTCTTTCTCAGCGTCACGTGCGAAGAACAGCACTGATTGAATATACGCGATATAACCCGGACATGGGGGTATCCGCGCGCTCCCCACCCGCTTTTGCTACTTATTCGCACTACTTCGTCGGTGTGTCGAGACATCAACAACTTATAATGGCGCGTGAGGCTTCTTCGATATTGTGTAAGGGTTGGCTGTATCCATACCCGCTTATACTTCGTTTGGTAGTTATTGTGTCTTGTATAAGTACGGGAGGACCTGTGAGACATGGATGGTTTGTATAAGAAATATATAATTGTTTTCCATGTTTATATACTGTGATTCGAACACGAGGGATGCTGTGCAACTTGAGAGAAGCGGAACAAAAACGAGACAGGCGAGTATTTTTTAGCTTTTCAAAAGTTTCGCCGTATATAAACATTAAATTTATATTTCTTTGATAAAATAAACATTTTCAAAGAGGGCGGGAAAATTCCGAGTTCAATACTCTAATATGGACACGGCTGCGAACGAAACAGTTTGCATACGAAGCAACTTTATCTCGTATTTGTTCGACTTGTCTAACGAAGGGTTCGTGGTTTTTTTTTTTTTTTTTTTTGCATGGCCTCTATGGTCCCTCAGATCGACAGATACAGACTCGAGCATTTTTCAAAGTAGGGGTTGGGTGGCGGGGAGGGCAACATTCTATCAAGAAAAATTTCGTTGGGGATATCGGTGAAATTCCTGTTTGCACATTGAAGATGTAATTAGCAGTTTGCTAACGAAGTGGTAAATGGATAAAAAAAAAGGGGGGTGTAAGTTTGTAGTTGAACATGTCAACCGCACAATCCTTTGCAAAATCCAATGATTTTTCAGGATTCATTCTTTCATTTCTTTCCTTCCCTTCTCTGTATGTCTGTTTTTATTTACCTCTGTCTTTTTCATTCAATGTTTGTCTTTTTTCTTTTAGTCTCGTTCTGTGTTTTTCGTTTCTGCCGTAGTTTAGATCTATTTTCCTGAGTTTTTCTTTCATTCTTATATTCTCCATCGGTGTTTTCTTTTTTTTATCTTTCCTGTACTTCTTTCTGTATATCTTCTCTTTATCTTTCGGCCTGTCTTTCTGCATTTCTGTCTTTCCTGGTTCCTGTCGGAATTTCAATCTTTTTTTTTCTCTTTATTTTTGTCTTTTTAAACTGTCCTTCTGTCTTACTTTCGTTCTGGATATCTTCCTATCTGTCAATTTCCCTCTTTCCTCGTCATTCAGTCGTTCCCTTGGTCTTTCGTTCAGTCTTTTTATTCAGTCTTTCAATTCTTTTTTATTCCGTTTTTCTTTCAGTCTTTTTTTATTGTCTTCCTTTCAGTCTTTTTTTATTCAGTCGTTTTTTAGTCTTTTTTTTTATTCAGTCTTCCCTTCAGTCTTTCCCTTAGTCGTTCTCTCAGTCAATCCCTTGGTCGTCCTTCACTCGTTGTCTCAGTCTTTCCTTCAGTCTTTATTCTGTGGTACTTATTCGTTCCCTCAGTCTTTAAGTCTTTTTATTCAGCCTTTCTTTCGGTCTTTATTCAGTCGTTTTTTATTATTTTATTCAGTCGTTTTTTATTATTTTGTTCAGTCGTTCCCTCAGTCTTCCTTTCAGTCTTTATTCAGTCGTTTTTTAGTCTTTTATTCAGTCATTCCCTCAGTCTTCCTTTCAGTCGTTCCCTTAGTCTTTGTTTCAATCGTTCCCTCAGTCTTTGTTTCAATCGTCCCCTCATTTGTTCTTTCACTCGTTTTCTCTTTCTCTCATTCTTTCCCTCAGTCTTTTCTTCAGTCTTTTTTTCAGTCTTTACTCAGTCTTTTTTTCAGTCTTTTCCTCAGTCGTCCCCTCAGTCTTTCAGTCTATTTTTTATTCAGTAATTCTTTCAGTCTTTTTTATTCAATTTTTCTTTCAGTCTTTCTTTCAGTCGTTCTCTCAGTCTTTCTTTTCTGTCTATCTGCCTTCTAGTCTTACGTGTCTTTTCATCTGTCCTGCCGTTCATGTGATTCTCATTTCTTTTCTGTCATGGTATCCAACAAAGAAATGCGGTTTCAAATAGCGCTGAATTTTAACGTTGATACGGCAATATTTCAAGAGGCGGTCGAGAATGTGTACCCCTCCCATTATTTTGCTCAAGTATTGGCGGGGCAAACCTACCTCAAACAAATCTCTGCCATGGCTTACGAAACGTAAACAAAGATATATGTTCTGTATGGTGGATTAATTTCTCATCTGAATTCAATAGTGCAATTTTCTTTAGTAAGTGCTTTAAAATTCGACTTGTTTCCATCATTCAAACTTACATTGGTAAATCCTCTTAGCTTAATTGCACGGAATTTACGATTTTAATGTAATATTGCTGTCTTACAACAAACTCTTGGTCAAAAAAATTGTCAAAAACCGTGGGTTAACCCCTTTACTTTTTCGTGAAATATTTCGATCTCAAGTATTATCTCAAATATTACTGTAAAGTCCCCCAAATAAGAACAGAACTATGTTATTCGGTCCAAACTTTCATATTTTGGCCTAATTTCGACATTTTGAAATTGGTCGAAAAATCGTCAAAAACCGTGGGTTAACCCATTTACTTTTTGGTGAAATTTTTCGATCTCAAGTATTATCTCAAATATTACTGTAAAGTTCCTCAAATAAGGCCACAACTATCATATTCGGTCCAAACTTTTATATTTTGGCCTTATTTCGACATTTTAAAATTGGTAGAAAAATCACCAAAAACCGTGGGTTAACCCCTTTACTTTTTGGTGAAATTTTTCGACCTCAAGTATTATCTCAAATATTACTGTAAAGTCCCTCAAATAAGGCCACAACTATCTTATTCCGTCTAAACTTTCATATTTTGGCCTTATATCGAAAGTTTCATATTGGTCGAAAAATCGTCAAAAACCGTGGGTTAACCCCTTTACTTTTTGGTGAAATTTTTCGACCTCAAGTATTATCTCAAATATTACTGTAAAGTCCCCCAAATAACGACAGAACTATCTTATTCGGTCCAAACTTTCATATTTTGGCCTTATTTCGACATTTTGAAATTGGTCGAAAAATCACCAAAAACCGTGGGTTAACCCCTTTACTTTTTGGTGAAATTTTTCGACCTCAAATATTATCTCAAATATTACTGTAAAGTCCCTCAAATAAGGCCACAACTATCTTATTCGGTCCAAACTTTCATATTTTGGCCTTATTTCGAAAGTTTAAAATTGGTCGAAAAATCACCAAAAACCGTGGGTTAACCCCTTTACTTTTTGGTGAAATTTTTCGACCTCAAGTATTATCTCAAATATTACTGTAAAGTCCCTCAAATAAGGCCACAACTATCTTATTCGGCCTAAACTTTCATATTTTGGCCTTATATCGAAAGTTTCATATTGGTCGAAAAATCGTCAAAAACCGTGGGTTAACCCCTTTACTTTTTGGTGAAATTTTTCGACCTCAAGTATTATCTCAAATATTACTGTAAAGTCCCCCAAATAACGACAGAACTATCTTATTCCGTCCAAACTTTCATATTTTGGCCTTATTTCGAAAGTTTCAAATTGGCCGAAAAATCACCAAAAACCGTGGGTTAACCCCTTTACTTTTTGGTGAAATTTTTCGACCTCAAATATTATCTCAAATATTACTGTAAAGTTCCTCAAATAAGGCCACAACTATCATATTCGGTCCAAACTTTCATATTTTGGCCTTATTTCGACATTTTAAAATTGGTAGAAAAATCACCAAAAACCGTGGGTTAACCCCTTTACTTTTTGGTGAAATTTTTCGACCTCAAGTATTATCTCAAATATTACTGTAAAGTCCCTCAAATAAGGCCACAACTATCTTATTCCGTCTAAACTTTCATATTTTGGCCTTATATCGAAAGTTTCATATTGGTCGAAAAATCGTCAAAAACCGTGGGTTAACCCCTTTACTTTTTGGTGAAATTTTTCGAACTCAAATATTATCTCAAATATTACTGTAAAGTCCCTCAAATAAGGCCACAACTATCTTATTCGATCTAAACTTTCATATTTTGGCCTTATATCGAAAGTTTCATATTGGTCGAAAAATCGTCAAAAACCGTGGGTTAACCCCTTTACTTTTTGGTGAAATTTTTCGACCTCAAGTATTATCTCAAATATTACTATAAAGTCCCCCAAATAACGATAGAACTATCTTATTCGGTCCAAACTTTCATATTTCGGTCTTATTTCGAAAGTTTAAAATTGGTCCAAAAATCACCAAAAACCGTGGGTTAACCCCTTTACTTTTTGGTGAAATTTTTCGACCTCAAATATTATCTCAAATATTACTGTAAAGTCCCTCAAATAAGGCCACAACTATCTTATTCGGTCTAAACTTTCATATTTTGGCCTTATATCGAAAGTTTCATATTGGTCGAAAAATCGTCAAAAACCGTGGGTTAACCCCTTTACTTTTTGGTGAAATTTTTCGACCTTAAGTATTATCTCAAATATTACTGTGAAGTCCTCCAAATAACGATAGAACTATCTTATTCGGTCCAAACTTTCATATTTTGGCCTTATTTCGAAAGTTTAAAATTGGTCGAAAAATCACCAAAAACCGTGGGTTAACCCCTTTACTTTTTGGTGAAATTTTTCGACCTCAAGTATTATCTCAAATATTACTGTAAAGTCCCTCAAATAAGGCCACAACTATCTTATTCCGTCTAAACTTTCATATTTTGGCCTTATATCGAAAGTTTCATATTGGTCGAAAAATCGTCAAAAACCGTGGGTTAACCCCTTTACTTTTTGGTGAAATTTTTCGAACTCAAATATTATCTCAAATATTACTGTAAAGTCCCTCAAATAAGGCCACAACTACCTTATTCGATCTAAACTTTCATATTTTGGCCTTATTTCGAAAGTTTCAAATTGGTCGAAAAATCGTCAAAACAAGTGGGTTAACCCCTTTAGTTTTTGGTGAAATTTTTCGACCTCAAGTATTATCTCAAATATTACTGTAAAGTCCCTCAAATAACGACAGAACTATCTTATTCGGTCCAAACTTTCATATTTTGGCCTAATTTCGACATTTTGAAATTGGTCGAAAAATCGTCAAAAACCGTGGGTTAACCCCTTTACTTTTTGGTGAAATTTTTCGACCTCAAATATTATCTCAAATATTACTGTAAAGTCCCTCAAATAAGGCCACAACTACCTTATTCGGTCTAAACTTTCATATTTTGGCCTTATATCGAAAGTTTCATATTGGTCGAAAAATCGTCAAAAACCGTGGGTTAACCCCTTTACTTTTTGGTGAAATTTTTCGACCTCAAATATTATCTCAAATATTACTGTGAAGTCCCCCAAATAACGATAGAACTATCTTATTCGGTCCAAACTTTCATATTTTGGCCTTATTTCGAAAGTTTAAAATTGGTCGAAAAATCACCAAAAACCGTGGGTTAACCCCTTTACTTTTTGGTGAAATTTTTCGACCTCAAGTATTATCTCAAATATTACTGTAAAGTCCCTCAAATCAGGCCACAACTATCTTATTCGGCCTAAACTTTCATATTTTGGCCTTATATCGAAAGTTTCATATTGGTCGAAAAATCGTCAAAAACCGTGGGTTAACCCCTTTACTTTTTGGTGAAATTTTTCGACCTCAAGTATTATCTCAAATATTACTGTAAAGTCCCCCAAAGAACGACAGAACTATCTTATTCCGTCCAAACTTTCATATTTTGGCCTTATTTCGAAAGTTTCAAATTGGCCGAAAAATCACCAAAAACCGTGGGTTAACCCCTTTACTTTTTGGTGAAATTTTTCGACCTCAAATATTATCTCAAATATTACTGTAAAGTTCCTCAAATAAGGCCACAACTATCATATTCGGTCCAAACTTTCATATTTTGGCCTTATTTCGACATTTTAAAATTGGTAGAAAAATCACCAAAAACCGTGGGTTAACCCCTTTACTTTTTGGTGAAATTTTTCGACCTCAAGTATTATCTCAAATATTACTGTAAAGTCCCTCAAATAAGGCCACAACTATCTTATTCCGTCTAAACTTTCATATTTTGGCCTTATATCGAAAGTTTCATATTGGTCGAAAAATCGTCAAAAACCGTGGGTTAACCCCTTTACTTTTTGGTGAAATTTTTCGACCTCAAGTATTATCTCAAATATTACTGTAAAGTCCCTCAAATAAGGCCACAACTACCTTATTCGGTCCAAACTTTCATATTTTGGCCTTATTTCGAAAGTTTAAAATTGGTCGAAAAATCACCAAAAACCGTGGGTTAACCCCTTTACTTTTTGGTGAAATTTTTCGACCTCAAGTATTATCTCAAATATTACTGTAAAGTCCCCCAAATAAGGCCACAACTATCTTATTCGGTCCAAACTTTCATATTTTGGCCTAATTTCGACATTTTGAAATTGGTCGAAAAATCGTCAAAAACCGTGGGTTAACCCCTTTACTTTTTGGTGAAATTTTTCGACCTCAAATATTATCTCAAATATTACTGTAAAGTCCCTCAAATAAGGCCACAACTACCTTATTCGGTCCAAACTTTCATATTTTGGCCTTATATCGAAAGTTTCATATTGGTCGAAAAATCGTCAAAAACCGTGGGTTAACCCCTTTACTTTTTGGTGAAATTTTTCGACCTCAAGTATTATCTCAAATATTACTGTAAAGTCCCTCAAATAACGATAGAACTATCTTATTCGGTCCAAACTTTCATATTTTGGCCTTATTTCGAAAGTTTCATATTGGTCGAAAAATCGTCAAAAACCGTGGGTTAACCCCTTTACTTTTTGGTGAAATTTTTCGACCTCAAGTATTATCTCAAATATTACTGTAAAGTCCCCCAAATAACGACAGAACTATCTTATTCCGTCCAAACTTTCATATTTTGGCCTTATTTCGAAAGTTTCAAATTGGCCGAAAAATCACCAAAAACCGTGGGTTAACCCCTTTACTTTTCGGTGAAATTTTTCGACCTCAAATATTATCTCAAATATTACTGTAAAGTTCCTCAAATAAGGCCACAACTATCATATTCGGTCCAAACTTTCATATTTTGGCCTTATTTCGACATTTTAAAATTGGTAGAAAAATCACCAAAAACCGTGGGTTAACCCCTTTACTTTTTGGTGAAATTTTTCGACCTCAAGTATTATCTCAAATATTACTGTAAAGTCCCTCAAATAAGGCCACAACTATCTTATTCCGTCTAAACTTTCATATTTTGGCCTTATATCGAAAGTTTCATATTGGTCGAAAAATCGTCAAAAACCGTGGGTTAACCCCTTTACTTTTTGGTGAAATTTTTCGACCTCAAGTATTATCTCAAATATTACTGTAAAGTCCCCCAAATAACGATAGAACTATCTTATTCGGTCCAAACTTTCATATTTCGGTCTTATTTCGAAAGTTTAAAATTGGTCGAAAAATCACCAAAAACCGTGGGTTAACCCCTTTACTTTTTGGTGAAATTTTTCGACCTCAAGTATTATCTCAAATATTACTGTAAAGTCCCTCAAATAAGGCCACAACTATCTTATTCCGTCTAAACTTTCATATTTTGGCCTTATATCGAAAGTTTCATATTGGTCGAAAAATCGTCAAAAACCGTGGGTTAACCCCTTTACTTTTTGGTGAAATTTTTCGACCTCAAGTATTATCTCAAATATTCCTGTAAAGTCCCCCAAATAACGACAGAACTATCTTATTCGGTCCAAACTTTCATATTTTGGCCTAATTTCGACATTTTGAAATTGGTCGAAAAATCACCAAAAACCGTGGGTTAACCCCTTTACTTTTTGGTGAAATTTTTCGACCTCAAATATTATCTCAAATATTACTGTAAAGTCCCTCAAATAAGGCCACAACTATCTTATTCGGTCTAAACTTTCATATTTTGGCCTTATATCGAAAGTTTCATATTGGTCGAAAAATCGTCAAAAACCGTGGGTTAACCCCTTTACTTTTTGGTGAAATTTTTCGACCTTAAGTATTATCTCAAATATTACTGTGAAGTCCTCCAAATAACGATAGAACTATCTTATTCGGTCCAAACTTTCATATATTGGCCTTATTTCGAAAGTTTAAAATTGGTCGAAAAATCGTCAAAAACCGTGGGTTAACCCCTTTACTTTTTGGTGAAATTTTTCGACCTCAAGTATTATCTCAAATATTACTGTAAAGTCCCCCAAATAACGACAGAACTATCTTATTCCGTCCAAACTTTCATATTTTGGCCTTATTTCGAAAGTTTCAAATTGGCCGAAAAATCACCAAAAACCGTGGGTTAACCCCTTTACTTTTTGGTGAAATTTTTCGACCTCAAGTATTATCTCAAATATTACTGTAAAGTCCCTCAAATAAGGCCACAACTATCTTATTCCGTCTAAACTTTCATATTTTGGCCTTATATAGAAAGGTTCATATTGGTCGAAAAATCGTCAAAAACCGTGGGTTAACCCCTTTACTTTTTGGTGAAATTTTTCAACCTCAAGTATTATCTCAAATATTACTGTAAAGTCCCTCAAATAAGGCCACAACTACCTTATTCGGCCTAAACTTTCATATTTTGGTCTTATATCGAAAGTTTCATATTGGTCGAAAAATCGTCAAAAACCGTGGGTTAACCCCTTTACTTTTTGGTGAAATTTTTCGACCTCAAATATTATCTCAAATATTACTGTAAAGTCCCTCAAATAAGGCCACAACTATCTTATTCCGTATAAACTTTCATATTTTGGCCTTATATCGAAAGTTTCATATTGGTCGAAAAATCGTCAAAAACCGTGGGTTAAACCCTTTACTTTTTGGTGAAATTTTTCGACCTCAAGTATTATCTCAAATATTACTGTAAAGTCCCTCAAATAAGGCCACAACTACCTTATTCGGCCTAAACTTTCATATTTTGGCCTTATATCGAAAGTTTCATATTGGTCGAAAATTCGTCAAAAACCGTGGGTTAACCCCTTTAGTTTTTGGTGAAATTTTTCGACCTCAAATATTATACCAAATATTACTGTAAAGTCCTTCAATTAAGGCCACAACTACCTTATTCGATCTAAACTTTCATATTTTGGCCTTATTTCAAAAGTTTCAAATTGGTCGAAAAATCACCAAAAACCGTGGGTTAACCCCTTCAATTTTCGGTGAAATTTTTCGACCTCAAGTATTATCTCAAATATTACTGTAAAGTCCCTCAAATAAGGCCACAACTACCTTATTCGATCTAAACTTTCATATTTTGGCCTTATTTCGAAAGTTTAAAATTGGTCGAAAAATCGTCTATTACCGTGGGTTAACCCCTTTACTTTTTGGTGAAATTTTTCGACCTCAAATATTATCTCAAACATTACTGTAAAGTCCCTCAAATAAGGCCACAACTATATTATTCGATCTAAACTTTCATATTTTGGCCTTATTTCAAAAGTTTCAAATTGGTCGAAAAATCACCAAAAACCGTGAGTTAACCCCTTTAGTTTTTGGTGAAATTTTTCGACCTCAAATATTATCTCAAATATTACTGTAAAGTTCCTCAAATAAGGCCACAACTATCATATTCGGTCCAAACTTTCATATTTTGGCCTTATTTCGAAAGTTTCATATTGGTCGAAAAATCGTCAAAAACCGTGGGTTAACCCCTTTACTTTTTGGTGAAATTTTTCGACCTCAAGTATTATCTCAAATATTACTGTAAAGTCCCCCAAATAACGACAGAACAATCTTATTCCGTCCAAACTTTCATATTTTGGCCTTATTTCGAAAGTTTCAAATTGGCCGAAAAATCACCAAAAACCGTGGGTTAACCCCTTTACTTTTCGGTGAAATTTTTCGACCTCAAATATTATCTCAAATATTACTGTAAAGTTCCTCAAATAAGGCCACAACTACCTTATTCGGTCTAAACTTTCATATTTTGGCCTTATATAGAAAGGTTCATATTGGTCGAAAAATCGTCAAAAACCGTGGGTTAACCCCTTTAATTTTTGGTGAAATTTTTCGACCTCAAGTATTATCTCAAATATTACTGTAAAGTCCCTCAAATAAGGCCACAACTATCTTATTCGGTCCAAACTTTCATATTTTGGCCTTATTTCGACATTTTAAAATTGGTAGAAAAATCACTAAAAACCGTGGGTTAACCCCTTTACTTTTTGGTGAAATTTTTCGACCTCAAGTATTATCTCAAATATTACTGTAAAGTCCCCCAAATAACGATAGAACTATCTTATTCGGTCCAAACTTTCATATTTTGGCCTTATTTCGAAAGTTTAAAATTGGTCCAAAAATCACCAAAAACCGTGGGTTAACCCCTTTACTTTTTGGTGAAATTTTTCGACCTCAAGTATTATCTCAATTATTACTGTAAAGTCCCTCAAATAAGGCCACAACTATCTTATTCGGCCTAAACTTTCATATTTTGGCCTTATATCGAAAGTTTCATATTGGTCGAAAATTCGTCAAAAACCGTGGGTTAACCCCTTTACTTTTTGGTGAAATTTTTCGACCTCAAATATTATCTCAAATATTACTGTAAAGTCCCTCAAATAAGGCCACAACTACCTTATTCGATCTAAACTTTCATATTTTGGCCTTATTTCAAAAGTTTCAAATTGATCGAAAAATCACCAAAAACCGTGGGTTAACCCCTTCACTTTTCGGTGAAATTTTTCGACCTCAAGTATTATCTCAAATATTACTGTAAAGTCCTTCAAATAAGGCCACAACTACATTATTCGATCTAAACTTTCATATTTTGGCCTAATTTAAAAAGTTTCAAATTGGTCGAAAAATCACCAAAAACCGTGGGTTAACCCCTTCACTTTTAGGTGAAATTTTTCGACCTCAAGTATTATCTCAAATATTACTGTCAAGTCCCTCAAATAAGACAACAACTACCTTATTCGATCTAAACTTTCATATTTTGGCCTTATTTCAAAAGTTTCAAATTGGTCGAAAAATCACCAAAAACAGTGGGTTAACCCCTTCACTTTTCGGTGAAATTTTTCGATCTCAAGTATTATCTCAAATATTACTGTAAAGTCCCTCAAATAAGGCCACAACTACCTTATTCGATCTAAACTTTCATATTTTGGCCTTATTTCGAAAGTTTCAAATTGGTCGAAAAATCGTCGAAAACCGTGGGTTAACCCCTTTACTTTTTGGTGAAATTTTTCGACCTCAAATATTATCTCAAACATTACTGTAAAGTCCCTCAAATAAGGCCACAACTACATTATTCGATCTAAACTTTCATATTTTGGCCTTCTTTCAAAAGTTTCAAATTGGTCGAAAAATCACCAAAAACCGTGGGTTAACCCCTTTAGTTTTTGGTGAAATTTTTCGACCTCAAATATTATCTCAAATATTACTGTAAAGTTCCTCAAATAAGGCCACAACTACCTTATTCGGTCTAAACTTTCATATTTTGGCCTTATATCGAAATTTTCATATTGGTCGAAAAATCGTCAAAAACCGTGGGTTAACCCCTTTACTTTTTGGTGAAATTTTTCGACCTCAAGTATTATCTCAAATATTACTGTAAAGTCCCTCAAATAAGGCCACAACTATCTTATTCGGTCCAAACTTTCATATTTTGGCCTTATTTCGACATTTTAAAATTGGTAGAAAAATCACTAAAAACCGTGGGTTAACCCCTTTACTTTTTGGTGAAATTTTTCGACCTCAAGTATTATCTCAAATATTACTGTAAAGTCCCCCAAATAACGATAGAACTATCTTATTCGGTCCAAACTTTCATATTTTGGCCTTATTTCGAAAGTTTAAAATTGGTCCAAAAATCACCAAAAACCGTGGGTTAACCCCTTTACTTTTTGGTGAAATTTTTCGACCTCAAGTATTATCTCAAATATTACTGTAAAGTCCCTCAAATAAGGCCACAACTATCTTATTCGGCCTAAACTTTCATATTTTGGCCTTATATCGAAAGTTTCATATTGGTCGAAAATTCGTCAAAAACCGTGGGTTAACCCCTTTACTTTTTGGTGAAATTTTTCGACCTCAAATATTATCTCAAATATTACTGTAAAGTCCTTCAAATAAGGCCACAACTACCTTATTCGATCTAAACTTTCATATTTTGGCCTTATTTCAAAAGTTTCAAATTGATCGAAAAATCACCAAAAACCGTGGGTTAACCCCTTCACTTTTCGGTGAAATTTTTCGACCTCAAGTATTATCTCAAATATTACTGTAAAGTCCTTCAAATAAGGCCACAACTACATTATTCGATCTAAACTTTCATATTTTGGCCTAATTTAAAAAGTTTCAAATTGGTCGAAAAATCACCAAAAACCGTGGGTTAACCCCTTCACTTTTAGGTGAAATTTTTCGACCTCAAGTATTATCTCAAATATTACTGTCAAGTCCCTCAAATAAGACAACAACTACCTTATTCGATCTAAACTTTCATATTTTGGCCTTATTTTAAAAGTTTCAAATTGGTCGAAAAATCACCAAAAACCGTGGGTTAACCCCTTTACTTTTTGGTGAAATTTTTCGACCTCAAATATTATCTCAAATATTACTGTAAAGTCCCTCAAATAAGGCCACAACTACCTTATTCGGTCTAAACTTTCATATTTTGGCCTTATTTCAAAAGTTTCAAATTGGTCGAAAAATCACCAAAAACAGTGGGTTAACCCCTTCACTTTTCGGTGAAATTTTTCGATCTCAAGTATTATCTCAAATATTACTGTAAAGTCCCTTAAATAAGGCCACAACTACCTTATTCGATCTAAACTTTCATATTTTGGCCTTATTTCGAAAGTTTCAAATTGGTCGAAAAATCGTCGAAAACCGTGGGTTAACCCCTTTACTTTTTGGTGAAATTTTTCGACCTCAAATATTATCTCAAACATTACTGTAAAGTCCCTCAAATAAGGCCACAACTACATTATTCGATCTAAACTTTCATATTTTGGCCTTCTTTCAAAAGTTTCAAATTGGTCGAAAAATCACCAAAAACCGTGGGTTAACCCCTTTAGTTTTTGGTGAAATTTTTCGACCTCAAATATTATCTCAAATATTACTGTAAAGTTCCTCAAATAAGGCCACAACTATCATATTCGGTCCAAACTTTCATATTTTGGCCTTATTTCGAAAGTTTCATATTGGTCGAAAAATCGTCAAAAACCGTGGGTTAACCCCTTTACTTTTTGGTGAAATTTTTCGACCTCAAGTATTATCTCAAATATTACTGTAAAGTCCCCCAAATAACGACAGAACAATCTTATTCCGTCCAAACTTTCATATTTTGGCCTTATTTCGAAAGTTTCAAATTGGCCGAAAAATCACCAAAAACCGTGGGTTAACCCCTTTACTTTTCGGTGAAATTTTTCGACCTCAAGTATTATCTCAAATATTACTGTAAAGTTCCTCAAATAAGGCCACAACTACCTTATTCGGTCTAAACTTTCATATTTTGGCCTTATATCGAAAGTTTCATATTGGTCGAAAAATCGTCAAAAACCGTGGGTTAACCCCTTTACTTTTTGGTGAAATTTTTCGACCTCAAGTATTATCTCAAATATTACTGTAAAGTCCCTCAAATAAGGCCACAACTATCTTATTCCGTCTAAACTTTCATATTTTGGCCTTATATAGAAAGGTTCATATTGGTCGAAAAATCGTCAAAAACCGTGGGTTAACCCCTTTACTTTTTGGTGAAATTTTTCGACCTCAAGTATTATCTCAAATATTACTGTAAAGTCCCTCAAATAAGGCCACAACTATCTTATTCCGTCTAAACTTTCATATTTTGGCCTTATATAGAAAGGTTCATATTGGTCGAAAAATCGTCAAAAACCGTGGGTTAACCCCTTTACTTTTTGGTGAAATTTTTCGACCTCAAGTATTATCTCAAATATTACTGTAAAGTCCCTCAAATAAGGCCACAACTATCTTATTCCGTCTAAACTTTCATATTTTGGCCTTATATAGAAAGGTTCATATTGGTCGAAAAATCGTCAAAAACCGTGGGTTAACCCCTTTACTTTTTGGTGAAATTTTTCGACCTCAAGTATTATCTCAAATATTACTGTAAAGTCCCTCAAATAAGGCCACAACTATCTTATTCCGTCTAAACTTTCATATTTTGGCCTTATATAGAAAGGTTCATATTGGTCGAAAAATCGTCAAAAACCGTGGGTTAACCCCTTTACTTTTTGGTGAAATTTTTCGACCTCAAGTATTATCTCAAATATTACTGTAAAGTCCCCCAAATAACGACAGAACTATCTTATTCGGTCCAAACTTTCATATTTTGGCCTAATTTCGACATTTTGAAATTGGTCGAAAAATCGTCAAAAACCGTGGGTTAACCCCTTTACTTTTTGGTGAAATTTTTCGAACTCAAATATTATCTCAAATATTACTGTAAAGTCCCTCAAATAAGGCCACAACTACCTTATTCGATCTAAACTTTCATATTTTGGCCTTATTTCGAAAGTTTAAAATTGGTCGAAAAATCGTCAAAACAAGTGGGTTAACCCCTTTAGTTTTTGGTGAAATTTTTCGACCTCAAGTATTATCTCAAATATTACTGTAAAGTCCCCCAAATAACGACAGAACTATCTTATTCGGTCCAAACTTTCATATTTTGGCCTAATTTCGACATTTTGAAATTGGTCGAAAAATCGTCAAAAACCGTGGGTTAACCCCTTTACTTTTTGGTGAAATTTTTCGACCTCAAATATTATCTCAAATATTACTGTAAAGTCCCTCAAATAAGGCCACAACTACCTTATTCGGTCTAAACTTTCATATTTTGGCCTTATATCGAAAGTTTCATATTGGTCGAAAAATCGTCAAAAACCGTGGGTTAACCCCTTTACTTTTTGGTGAAATTTTTCGACCTTAAGTATTATCTCAAATATTACTGTGAAGTCCCCCAAATAACGATAGAACTATCTTATTCGGTCCAAACTTTCATATTTTGGCCTTATTTCGAAAGTTTAAAATTGGTCGAAAAATCACCAAAAACCGTGGGTTAACCCCTTTACTTTTTGGTGAAATTTCTCGATCTCAAGTATTATCTCAAATATTACTGTAAAGTCCCTCAAATAAGGCCACAACTATCTTATTCGGCCTAAACTTTCATATTTTGGCCTTATATCGAAAGTTTCATATTGGTCGAAAAATCGTCAAAAACCGTGGGTTAACCCCTTTACTTTTTGGTGAAATTTTTCGACCTCAAGTATTATCTCAAATATTACTGTAAAGTCCCCCAAAGAACGACAGAACTATCTTATTCCGTCCAAACTTTCATATTTTGGCCTTATTTCGAAAGTTTCAAATTGGCCGAAAAATCACCAAAAACCGTGGGTTAACCCCTTTACTTTTTGGTGAAATTTTTCGACCTCAAATATTATCTCAAATATTACTGTAAAGTTCCTCAAATAAGGCCACAACTATCATATTCGGTCCAAACTTTCATATTTTGGCCTTATTTCGACATTTTAAAATTGGTCGAAAAATCACCAAAAACCGTGGGTTAACCCCTTTACTTTTTGGTGAAATTTTTCGACCTCAAGTATTATCTCAAATATTACTGTAAAGTCCCTCAAATAAGGCCACAACTATCTTATTCCGTCTAAACTTTCATATTTTGGCCTTATATCGAAAGTTTCATATTGGTCGAAAAATCGTCAAAAACCGTGGGTTAACCCCTTTACTTTTTGGTGAAATTTTTCGAACTCAAATATTATCTCAAATATTACTGTAAAGTCCCTCAAATAAGGCCACAACTACCTTATTCGATCTAAACTTTCATATTTTGGCCTTATTTCGAAAGTTTAAAATTGGTCGAAAAATCGTCAAAAACCGTGGGTTAACCCCTTTACTTTTTGGTGAAATTTTTCGACCTCAAGTATTATCTCAAATATTACTGTAAAGTCCCCCAAATAACGACAGAACTATCTTATTCGGTCCAAACTTTCATATTTTGGCCTAATTTCGACATTTTGAAATTGGTCGAAAAATCGTCAAAAACCGTGGGTTAACCCCTTTACTTTTTGGTGAAATTTTTCGACCTCAAATATTATCTCAAATATTACTGTAAAGTCCCTCAAATAAGGCCACAACTATCTTATTCGGCCTAAACTTTCATATTTTGGCCTTATATCGAAAGTTTCATATTGGTCGAAAAATCGTCAAAAACCGTGGGTTAACCCCTTTACTTTTTGGTGAAATTTTTCGACCTTAAGTATTATCTCAAATATTACTGTAAAGTCCCTCAAATAACGATAGAACTATCTTATTCGGTCCAAACTTTCATATATTGGCCTTATTTCGAAAGTTTAAAATTGGTCGAAAAATCGTCAAAAACCGTGGGTTAACCCCTTTACTTTTTGGTGAAATTTTTCGACCTCAAGTATTATCTCAAATATTACTGTAAAGTCCCCCAAATAACGACAGAACTATCTTATTCCGTCCAAACTTTCATATTTTGGCCTTATTTCGAAAGTTTCAAATTGGCCGAAAAATCACCAAAAACCGTGGGTTAACCCCTTTACTTTTTGGTGAAATTTTTCGACCTCAAATATTATCTCAAATATTACTGTAAAGTCCTTCAAATAAGGCCACAACTACCTTATTCGATCTAAACTTTCATATTTTGGCCTTATTTCGAAAAGTTTCAAATTGATCGAAAAATCACCAAAAACCGTGGGTTAACCCCTTTACTTTTTGGTGAAATTTTTCGACCTCAAGTATTATCTCAAATATTACTGTAAAGTCCTTCAAATAAGGCCACAACTACATTATTCGATCTAAACTTTCATATTTTGGCCTAATTTAAAAAGTTTCAAATTGGTCGAAAAATCACCAAAAACCGTGGGTTAACCCCTTTACTTTTTGGTGAAATTTTTCGACCTCAAGTATTATCTCAAATATTACTGTAAAGTCCCTCAAATAAGACAACAACTACCTTATTCGATCTAAACTTTCATATTTTGGCCTTATTTCGAAAGTTTCAAATTGGTCGAAAAATCACCAAAAACCGTGGGTTAACCCCTTTACTTTTTGGTGAAATTTTTCGACCTCAAATATTATCTCAAATATTACTGTAAAGTCCCTCAAATAAGGCCACAACTACCTTATTCGGTCTAAACTTTCATATTTTGGCCTTATTTCGAAAGTTTCAAATTGGTCGAAAAATCACCAAAAACCGTGGGTTAACCCCTTTACTTTTTGGTGAAATTTTTCGACCTCAAGTATTATCTCAAATATTACTGTAAAGTCCCTCAAATAAGGCCACAACTACCTTATTCGATCTAAACTTTCATATTTTGGCCTTATTTCGAAAGTTTCAAATTGGTCGAAAAATCGTCGAAAACCGTGGGTTAACCCCTTTACTTTTTGGTGAAATTTTTCGACCTCAAATATTATCTCAAATATTACTGTAAAGTCCCTCAAATAAGGCCACAACTACATTATTCGATCTAAACTTTCATATTTTGGCCTTATTTCAAAAGTTTCAAATTGGTCGAAAAATCACCAAAAACCGTGGGTTAACCCCTTTACTTTTTGGTGAAATTTTTCGACCTCAAATATTATCTCAAATATTACTGTAAAGTCCCTCAAATAAGGCCACAACTATCATATTCGGTCCAAACTTTCATATTTTGGCCTTATTTCGAAAGTTTCATATTGGTCGAAAAATCGTCAAAAACCGTGGGTTAACCCCTTTACTTTTTGGTGAAATTTTTCGACCTCAAGTATTATCTCAAATATTACTGTAAAGTCCCCCAAATAACGACAGAACTATCTTATTCCGTCCAAACTTTCATATTTTGGCCTTATTTCGAAAGTTTCAAATTGGTCGAAAAATCACCAAAAACCGTGGGTTAACCCCTTTACTTTTCGGTGAAATTTTTCGACCTCAAATATTATCTCAAATATTACTGTAAAGTTCCTCAAATAAAGCCAAAACTATCTTATTCGGCCTAAACTTTCATATTTTGGCCTTATATCGAAAGTTTCATATTGGTCGAAAAATCGTCAAAAACCGTGGGTTAACCCCTTTACTTTTTGGTGAAATTTTTCGACCTCAAGTATTATCTCAAATATTACTGTAAAGTCCCTCAAATAAGGCCACAACTATCTTATTCCGTCTAAACTTTCATATTTTGGCCTTATTTCGAAAGTTTCAAATTGGTCGAAAAATCGTCAAAAACCGTGGGTTAACCCCTTTACTTTTTGGTGAAATTTTTCGACCTCAAGTATTATCTCAAATATTACTGTAAAGTCCCTCAAATAAGGCCACAACTATCTTATTCCGTCTAAACTTTCATATTTTGGCCTTATTTCGAAAGTTTCAAATTGGTCGAAAAATCGTCAAAAACCGTGGGTTAACCCCTTTACTTTTTGGTGAAATTTTTCGACCTCAAGTATTATCTCAAATATTACTGTAAAGTCCCTCAAATAAGGCCACAACTATCTTATTCCGTCTAAACTTTCATATTTTGGCCTTATTTCGAAAGTTTCAAATTGGTCGAAAAATCGTCAAAAACCGTGGGTTAACCCCTTTACTTTTTGGTGAAATTTTTCGACCTCAAGTATTATCTCAAATATTACTGTAAAGTCCCTCAAATAAGGCCACAACTATCTTATTCCGTCTAAACTTTCATATTTTGGCCTTATTTCGAAAGTTTCAAATTGGTCGAAAAATCGTCAAAAACCGTGGGTTAACCCCTTTACTTTTTGGTGAAATTTTTCGACCTCAAGTATTATCTCAAATATTACTGTAAAGTCCCCCAAATAACGACAGAACTATCTTATTCGGTCCAAACTTTCATATTTTGGCCTAATTTCGAAAGTTTGAAATTGGTCGAAAAATCGTCAAAAACCGTGGGTTAACCCCTTTACTTTTTGGTGAAATTTTTCGACCTCAAATATTATCTCAAATATTACTGTAAAGTCCCTCAAATAAGGCCACAACTACCTTATTCGATCTAAACTTTCATATTTTGGCCTTATTTCGAAAGTTTCAAATTGGTCGAAAAATCGTCAAAAACCGTGGGTTAACCCCTTTACTTTTTGGTGAAATTTTTCGACCTCAAGTATTATCTCAAATATTACTGTAAAGTCCCCCAAATAACGACAGAACTATCTTATTCGGTCCAAACTTTCATATTTTGGCCTAATTTCGAAAGTTTCAAATTGGTCCCAAAATCGTCAAAAACCGTGGGTTAACCCCTTTACTTTTTGGTGAAATTTTTCGACCTCAAATATTATCTCAAATATTACTGTAAAGTCCCTCAAATAAGGCCACAACTACCTTATTCGGTCTAAACTTTCATATTTTGGCCTTATATCGAAAGTTTCATATTGGTCGAAAAATCGTCAAAAACCGTGGGTTAACCCCTTTACTTTTTGGTGAAATTTTTCGACCTTAAGTATTATCTCAAATATTACTGTGAAGTCCCCCAAATAACGATAGAACTATCTTATTCGGTCCAAACTTTCATATTTTGGCCTTATTTCGAAAGTTTAAAATTGGTCGAAAAATCACCAAAAACCGTGGGTTAACCCCTTTACTTTTTGGTGAAATTTTTCGACCTCAAGTATTATCTCAAATATTACTGTAAAGTCCCTCAAATAAGGCCACAACTATCTTATTCGGCCTAAACTTTCATATTTTGGCCTTATATCGAAAGTTTCATATTGGTCGAAAAATCGTCAAAAACCGTGGGTTAACCCCTTTACTTTTTGGTGAAATTTTTCGACCTCAAGTATTATCTCAAATATTACTGTAAAGTCCCCCAAAGAACGACAGAACTATCTTATTCCGTCCAAACTTTCATATTTTGGCCTTATTTCGAAAGTTTCAAATTGGCCGAAAAATCACCAAAAACCGTGGGTTAACCCCTTTACTTTTTGGTGAAATTTTTCGACCTCAAATATTATCTCAAATATTACTGTAAAGTTCCTCAAATAAGGCCACAACTATCATATTCGGTCCAAACTTTCATATTTTGGCCTTATTTCGACATTTTAAAATTGGTCCCAAAATCGTCAAAAACCGTGGGTTAACCCCTTTACTTTTTGGTGAAATTTTTCGACCTCAAGTATTATCTCAAATATTACTGTAAAGTCCCTCAAATAAGGCCACAACTATCTTATTCCGTCTAAACTTTCATATTTTGGCCTTATATCGAAAGTTTCATATTGGTCGAAAAATCGTCAAAAACCGTGGGTTAACCCCTTTACTTTTTGGTGAAATTTTTCGACCTCAAATATTATCTCAAATATTACTGTAAAGTCCCTCAAATAAGGCCACAACTACCTTATTCGATCTAAACTTTCATATTTTGGCCTTATTTCGAAAGTTTAAAATTGGTCGAAAAATCGTCAAAAACCGTGGGTTAACCCCTTTACTTTTTGGTGAAATTTTTCGACCTCAAGTATTATCTCAAATATTACTGTAAAGTCCCCCAAATAAAGCCAAAACTATCTTATTCGGTCCAAACTTTCATATTTTGGCCTAATTTCGACATTTTGAAATTGGTCGAAAAATCGTCAAAAACCGTGGGTTAACCCCTTTACTTTTTGGTGAAATTTTTCGACCTCAAATATTATCTCAAATATTACTGTAAAGTCCCTCAAATAAGGCCACAACTACCTTATTCGGTCTAAACTTTCATATTTTGGCCTTATATCGAAAGTTTCATATTGGTCGAAAAATCGTCAAAAACCGTGGGTTAACCCCTTTACTTTTTGGTGAAATTTTTCGACCTTAAGTATTATCTCAAATATTACTGTGAAGTCCTCCAAATAACGATAGAACTATCTTATTCGGTCCAAACTTTCATATATTGGCCTTATTTCGAAAGTTTAAAATTGGTCGAAAAATCGTCAAAAACCGTGGGTTAACCCCTTTACTTTTTGGTGAAATTTTTCGACCTCAAGTATTATCTCAAATATTACTGTAAAGTCCCCCAAATAACGACAGAACTATCTTATTCCGTCCAAACTTTCATATTTTGGCCTTATTTCGAAAGTTTCAAATTGGCCGAAAAATCACCAAAAACCGTGGGTTAACCCCTTTACTTTTTGGTGAAATTTTTCGACCTCAAATATTATCTCAAATATTACTGTAAAGTCCTTCAAATAAAGCCAAAACTATCTTATTCGGCCTAAACTTTCATATTTTGGCCTTATTTCGAAAGTTTCAAATTGATCGAAAAATCACCAAAAACCGTGGGTTAACCCCTTTACTTTTTGGTGAAATTTTTCGACCTCAAATATTATCTCAAATATTACTGTAAAGTCCTTCAAATAAGGCCACAACTATCATTATTCGATCTAAACTTTCATATTTTGGCCTAATTTCGAAAGTTTCAAATTGGTCGAAAAATCGTCAAAAACCGTGGGTTAACCCCTTTACTTTTTGGTGAAATTTTTCGACCTCAAGTATTATCTCAAATATTACTGTCAAGTCCCTCAAATAAGACAACAACTACCTTATTCGATCTAAACTTTCATATTTTGGCCTTATTTCGAAAGTTTCAAATTGGTCGAAAAATCGTCAAAAACCGTGGGTTAACCCCTTTACTTTTTGGTGAAATTTTTCGACCTCAAATATTATCTCAAATATTACTGTAAAGTCCCTCAAATAAGGCCACAACTACCTTATTCGGTCTAAACTTTCATATTTTGGCCTTATTTCGAAAGTTTCAAATTGGTCGAAAAATCACCAAAAACCGTGGGTTAACCCCTTTACTTTTTGGTGAAATTTTTCGATCTCAAGTATTATCTCAAATATTACTGTAAAGTCCCTTAAATAAGGCCACAACTACCTTATTCGATCTAAACTTTCATATTTTGGCCTTATTTCGAAAGTTTCAAATTGGTCGAAAAATCGTCGAAAACCGTGGGTTAACCCCTTTACTTTTTGGTGAAATTTTTCGACCTCAAATATTATCTCAAATATTACTGTAAAGTCCCTCAAATAAGGCCACAACTACATTATTCGATCTAAACTTTCATATTTTGGCCTTATTTCGAAAGTTTCAAATTGGTCGAAAAATCACCAAAAACCGTGGGTTAACCCCTTTACTTTTTGGTGAAATTTTTCGACCTCAAATATTATCTCAAATATTACTGTAAAGTTCCTCAAATAAGGCCACAACTATCATATTCGGTCCAAACTTTCATATTTTGGCCTTATTTCGAAAGTTTCATATTGGTCGAAAAATCGTCAAAAACCGTGGGTTAACCCCTTTACTTTTTGGTGAAATTTTTCGACCTCAAGTATTATCTCAAATATTACTGTAAAGTCCCCCAAATAACGACAGAACAATCTTATTCCGTCCAAACTTTCATATTTTGGCCTTATTTCGAAAGTTTCAAATTGGCCGAAAAATCACCAAAAACCGTGGGTTAACCCCTTTACTTTTCGGTGAAATTTTTCGACCTCAAATATTATCTCAAATATTACTGTAAAGTTCCTCAAATAAAGCCAAAACTATCTTATTCGGCCTAAACTTTCATATTTTGGCCTTATATCGAAAGTTTCATATTGGTCGAAAAATCGTCAAAAACCGTGGGTTAACCCCTTTACTTTTTGGTGAAATTTTTCGACCTCAAGTATTATCTCAAATATTACTGTAAAGTCCCTCAAATAAGGCCACAACTATCTTATTCCGTCTAAACTTTCATATTTTGGCCTTATATAGAAAGTTTCATATTGGTCGAAAAATCGTCAAAAACCGTGGGTTAACCCCTTTACTTTTTGGTGAAATTTTTCGACCTCAAGTATTATCTCAAATATTACTGTAAAGTCCCTCAAATAAGGCCACAACTATCTTATTCCGTCTAAACTTTCATATTTTGGCCTTATTTCGAAAGTTTCAAATTGGTCGAAAAATCGTCAAAAACCGTGGGTTAACCCCTTTACTTTTTGGTGAAATTTTTCGACCTCAAGTATTATCTCAAATATTACTGTAAAGTCCCTCAAATAAGGCCACAACTATCTTATTCCGTCTAAACTTTCATATTTTGGCCTTATTTCGAAAGTTTCAAATTGGTCGAAAAATCGTCAAAAACCGTGGGTTAACCCCTTTACTTTTTGGTGAAATTTTTCGACCTCAAGTATTATCTCAAATATTACTGTAAAGTCCCTCAAATAAGGCCACAACTATCTTATTCCGTCTAAACTTTCATATTTTGGCCTTATTTCGAAAGTTTCAAATTGGTCGAAAAATCGTCAAAAACCGTGGGTTAACCCCTTTACTTTTTGGTGAAATTTTTCGACCTCAAGTATTATCTCAAATATTACTGTAAAGTCCCCCAAATAACGACAGAACTATCTTATTCGGTCCAAACTTTCATATTTTGGCCTTATTTCGAAAGTTTCAAATTGGTCGAAAAATCGTCAAAAACCGTGGGTTAACCCCTTTACTTTTTGGTGAAATTTTTCGACCTCAAATATTATCTCAAATATTACTGTAAAGTCCCTCAAATAAGGCCACAACTACCTTATTCGATCTAAACTTTCATATTTTGGCCTTATTTCGAAAGTTTCAAATTGGTCCCAAAATCGTCAAAAACCGTGGGTTAACCCCTTTACTTTTTGGTGAAATTTTTCGACCTCAAGTATTATCTCAAATATTACTGTAAAGTCCCCCAAATAACGACAGAACTATCTTATTCGGTCCAAACTTTCATATTTTGGCCTAATTTCGAAAGTTTCAAATTGGTCGAAAAATCGTCAAAAACCGTGGGTTAACCCCTTTACTTTTTGGTGAAATTTTTCGACCTCAAATATTATCTCAAATATTACTGTAAAGTCCCTCAAATAAAGCCAAAACTATCTTATTCGGCCTAAACTTTCATATTTTGGCCTTATATCGAAAGTTTCATATTGGTCGAAAAATCGTCAAAAACCGTGGGTTAACCCCTTTACTTTTTGGTGAAATTTTTCGACCTTAAGTATTATCTCAAATATTACTGTGAAGTCCCCCAAATAACGATAGAACTATCTTATTCGGTCCAAACTTTCATATTTTGGCCTTATTTCGAAAGTTTAAAATTGGTCGAAAAATCACCAAAAACCGTGGGTTAACCCCTTTACTTTTTGGTGAAATTTTTCGACCTCAAATATTATCTCAAATATTACTGTAAAGTCCCTCAAATCAGGCCACAACTATCTTATTCGGCCTAAACTTTCATATTTTGGCCTTATATCGAAAGTTTCATATTGGTCGAAAAATCGTCAAAAACCGTGGGTTAACCCCTTTACTTTTTGGTGAAATTTTTCGACCTCAAGTATTATCTCAAATATTACTGTAAAGTCCCCCAAAGAACGACAGAACTATCTTATTCCGTCCAAACTTTCATATTTTGGCCTTATTTCGAAAGTTTCAAATTGGCCGAAAAATCACCAAAAACCGTGGGTTAACCCCTTTACTTTTTGGTGAAATTTTTCGACCTCAAATATTATCTCAAATATTACTGTAAAGTTCCTCAAATAAGGCCACAACTATCATATTCGGTCCAAACTTTCATATTTTGGCCTTATTTCGACATTTTAAAATTGGTCGAAAAATCACCAAAAACCGTGGGTTAACCCCTTTACTTTTTGGTGAAATTTTTCGACCTCAAGTATTATCTCAAATATTACTGTAAAGTCCCTCAAATAAGGCCACAACTATCTTATTCCGTCTAAACTTTCATATTTTGGCCTTATTTCGAAAGTTTCATATTGGTCGAAAAATCGTCAAAAACCGTGGGTTAACCCCTTTACTTTTTGGTGAAATTTTTCGACCTCAAATATTATCTCAAATATTACTGTAAAGTCCCTCAAATAAAGCCAAAACTATCTTATTCGGCCTAAACTTTCATATTTTGGCCTTATTTCGAAAGTTTCAAATTGGTCGAAAAATCGTCAAAAACCGTGGGTTAACCCCTTTACTTTTTGGTGAAATTTTTCGACCTCAAGTATTATCTCAAATATTACTGTAAAGTCCCCCAAATAACGACAGAACTATCTTATTCGGTCCAAACTTTCATATTTTGGCCTAATTTCGAAAGTTTCAAATTGGTCGAAAAATCGTCAAAAACCGTGGGTTAACCCCTTTACTTTTTGGTGAAATTTTTCGACCTCAAATATTATCTCAAATATTACTGTAAAGTCCCTCAAATAAGGCCACAACTACCTTATTCGGTCTAAACTTTCATATTTTGGCCTTATATCGAAAGTTTCATATTGGTCGAAAAATCGTCAAAAACCGTGGGTTAACCCCTTTACTTTTTGGTGAAATTTTTCGACCTTAAGTATTATCTCAAATATTACTGTGAAGTCCTCCAAATAACGATAGAACTATCTTATTCGGTCCAAACTTTCATATTTTGGCCTTATTTCGAAAGTTTAAAATTGGTCGAAAAATCGTCAAAAACCGTGGGTTAACCCCTTTACTTTTTGGTGAAATTTTTCGACCTCAAGTATTATCTCAAATATTACTGTAAAGTCCCCCAAATAACGACAGAACTATCTTATTCCGTCCAAACTTTCATATTTTGGCCTTATTTCGAAAGTTTCAAATTGGCCGAAAAATCACCAAAAACCGTGGGTTAACCCCTTTACTTTTCGGTGAAATTTTTCGACCTCAAATATTATCTCAAATATTACTGTAAAGTTCCTCAAATAAGGCCACAACTATCTTATTCGGTCCAAACTTTCATATTTTGGCCTTATTTCGACATTTTAAAATTGGTAGAAAAATCACCAAAAACCGTGGGTTAACCCCTTTACTTTTTGGTGAAATTTTTCGACCTCAAGTATTATCTCAAATATTACTGTAAAGTCCCTCAAATAAGGCCACAACTATCTTATTCCGTCTAAACTTTCATATTTTGGCCTAATTTCGAAAGTTTCAAATTGGTCGAAAAATCGTCAAAAACCGTGGGTTAACCCCTTTACTTTTTGGTGAAATTTTTCGACCTCAAGTATTATCTCAAATATTACTGTAAAGTCCCTCAAATAAGGCCACAACTATCTTATTCGGCCTAAACTTTCATATTTTGGCCTTATTTCGAAAGTTTCAAATTGGTCGAAAAATCGTCAAAAACCGTGGGTTAACCCCTTTACTTTTTGGTGAAATTTTTCGACCTCAAGTATTATCTCAAATATTACTGTAAAGTCCCTCAAATAAGGCCACAACTATCTTATTCCGTCTAAACTTTCATATTTTGGCCTTATATCGAAAGTTTCATATTGGTCGAAAAATCGTCAAAAACCGTGGGTTAACCCCTTTACTTTTTGGTGAAATTTTTCGACCTCAAATATTATCTCAAATATTACTGTAAAGTCCCTCAAATAAGGCCACAACTACCTTATTCGGCCTAAACTTTCATATTTTGGCCTTATTTCGAAAGTTTCAAATTGGTCGAAAAATCGTCAAAAACCGTGGGTTAACCCCTTTACTTTTTGGTGAAATTTTTCGACCTCAAATATTATCTCAAATATTACTGTAAAGTCCCCCAAATAACGACAGAACTATCTTATTCGGTCCAAACTTTCATATTTTGGCCTAATTTCGACATTTTAAAATTGGTAGAAAAATCACCAAAAACCGTGGGTTAACCCCTTTACTTTTTGGTGAAATTTTTCGACCTCAAGTATTATCTCAAATATTACTGTAAAGTCCCTCAAATAAGGCCACAACTATCTTATTCGGTCTAAACTTTCATATTTTGGTCTTATATCGAAAGTTTCATATTGGTCGAAAAATCGTCAAAAACCGTGGGTTAACCCCTTTACTTTTTGGTGAAATTTTTCGACCTCAAATATTATCTCAAATATTACTGTAAAGTCCCTCAAATAAGACCACAACTATCTTATTCCGTCTAAACTTTCATATTTTGGCCTTATATAGAAAGTTTCATATTGGTCCAAAAATCACCAAAAACCGTGGGTTAACCCCTTTACTTTTTGGTGAAATTTTTCGACCTCAAGTATTATCTCAAATATTTCTATAAAGTCCCCCAAATAACGATAGAACTATCTTATTCGGTCCAAACTTTCATATTTCGGTCTTATTTCGAAAGTTTAAAATTGGTCCAAAAATCACCAAAAACCGTGGGTTAACCCCTTTACTTTTTGGTGAAATTTTTCGACCTCAAGTATTATCTCAAATATTACTGTAAAGTCCCTCAAATAAGGCCACAACTATCTTATTCGGTCTAAACTTTCATATTTTGGTCTTATATCGAAAGTTTCATATTGGTCGAAAAATCGTCAAAAACCGTGGGTTAACCCCTTTACTTTTTGGTGAAATTTTTCGACCTCAAATATTATCTCAAATATTACTGTAAAGTCCCTCAAATAAGGCCACAACTATCTTATTCCGTCTAAACTTTCATATTTTGGCCTTATATCGAAAGTTTCATATTGGTCGAAAAATCGTCAAAAACCGTGGGTTAACCCCTTTACTTTTTGGTGAAATTTTTCGACCTCAAGTATTATCTCAAATATTACTATAAAGTCCCCCAAAGAACGACAGAACTATCTTATTCGGTCCAAACTTTCATATTTCGGTCTTATTTCGAAAGTTTAAAATTGGTCCAAAAATCACCAAAAACCGTGGGTTAACCCCTTTACTTTTTGGTGAAATTTTTCGACCTCAAGTATTATCTCAAATATTACTGTAAAGTCCCTCAAATAAGGCCACAACTATCTTATTCGGCCTAAACTTTCATATTTTGGTCTTATATCGAAAGTTTCATATTGGTCGAAAAATCGTCAAAAACCGTGGGTTAACCCCTTTACTTTTTGGTGAAATTTTTCGACCTCAAATATTATCTCAAATATTACTGTAAAGTCCCTCAAATAAGGCCACAACTATCTTATTCGGTCCAAACTTTCATATTTTGGCCTTATTTCGAAAGTTTCAAATTGGTAGAATAATCACTAAAAACCGTGGGTTAACCCCTTTACTTTTTGGTGAAATTTTTCGACCTCAAATATTATCTCAAACATTACTGTAAAGTCCCTCAAATAAGGCCACAACTACATTATTCGATCTAAACTTTCATATTTTGGCCTTATTTCGAAAGTTTCAAATTGGTCGAAAAATCACCAAAAACCGTGGGTTAACCCCTTTAGTTTTTGGTGAAATTTTTCGACCTCAAATATTATCTCAAATATTACTGTAAAGTTCCTCAAATAAGGCCACAACTATCATATTCGGTTCAAACTTTCATATTTTGGCCTTATTTCGACATTTTAAAATTGGTAGAAAAATCACCAAAAACCGTGGGTTAACCCCTTTACTTTTTGGTGAAATTTTTCGACCTCAAATATTATCTCAAATATTACTGTAAAGTCCCTCAAATAAGGCCACAACTACCTTATTCGATCTAAACTTTCATATTTTGGCTTTATTTCGAAAGTTTAAAATTGGTCCAAAAATAACTAAAAACCGTGGGTTAACCCCTTTACTTTTTGGTGAAATTTTTCGACCTCAAGTATTATTTCAAATATTACTGTAAAGTCCCTCAAATCAGGCCACAACTACCTTATTCGATCTAAACTTTCATATATTTGCCTTATTTCAAAATTTTCAAATTGGTCGAAAAATCACCAAAAACCGTGGGTTAACCCCTTCACTTTTCGGTGAAATTTTTCGACCTCAAGTATTATCTCAAATATTACTGTAAAGTCCCCCAAATAAGGACAAAACTATGTTATTCGGTCCAAACTTTCATATTTTCGCCTAATTTCGACATTTTAAAATTGGTCGAAAAATCACCAAAAACCGTGGGTTAACCCCTTTACTTTTTGGTGAAATTTTTCGACCTCAAGTATTATCTCAAATATTACTGTAAAGTCCCTCAAATAAGGCCACAACTATCTTATTCGGTCCAAACTTTCATATTTTGGCCTTATTTCGAAAGTTTCAAATTGGTCGAAAAATCGTCAAAAACCGTGGGTTAACCCCTTTACTTTTTGGTGAAATTTTTCGACCTCAAGTATTATCTCAAATATTACTGTGAAGTCCCCCAAATAACGATAGAACTATCTTATTCGGTCCAAACATTCATATTTTGGCCTTATTTCGAAAGTTTCAAATTGGTCGAAAAATCACCAAAAACCGTGGGTTAACCCCTTTACTTTTTGGTGAAATTTTTCGACCTCAAATATTATCTCAAATATTACTGTAAAGTCCCTCAAATAAGGCCACAACTACCTTATTCGATCTAAACTTTCATATTTTGGCCTTATTTCGAAAGTTTAAAATTGGTCGAAAAATCGTCAAAAACCGTGGGTTAACCCCTTTACTTTTTGGTGAAATTTTTCGACTTCAAGTATTATCTCAAATATTACTGTAAAGTCCCTCAAATAAGGCCACAACTACCTTATTCGATCTAAACTTTCATATTTTAGCCTTATTTCGAAAGTTTCAAATTGGTCGAAAAATCACCAAGAACCAAAGGTTAACCCCTTTACTTTTTGGTGAAATTTTTCGACCTCAAGTATTATCTCAAATATTTCTGTAAAATCCCACAAATAAGGATAGAACTATCATATTCGGTCTAAATTTTCATATTTTGGCCTTATTTCGAAAGTTTCAAATTGGTCGAAAAATCGTCAAAAACCGTGGGTTAACCTCTTTACTTTTTGGTGAAATTTTTCGACCTCAAGTATTATCTCAAATATTACTGTAAAGTCCCCCAAATAAGGACAGAACTATCTTATTCGGTCTAAACTTTCATATTTTGGCCTAATTTCGAAAGTTTCAAATTGGTCGAAAAATCGTCAAAAACCGTGGGTTAACCTCTTTACTTTTTGGTGAAATTTTTCGACCTCAAGTATTATCTCAAATATTACTGTAAAGTCCCCCAAATAAGGACAGAACTATCTTATTCGGTCCAAACTTTCATATTTTGGCCTAATTTCGAAAGTTTCATATTGGTCAAAAGATCATGAAAAACCGTGGGTTAACTTAACCCTTTACTTTTTGGTGAAATTTTTCGACCTCAAATATTATATCAAATATTACTGTAAAGTCCCTCAAATAAGACCAGAACTATCTTATTCGGTCCAAATTTTCATATTTTGGCCTTATTTCGAAAGTTTCAAATTGGTCGAAAAATCACCAAAAACCGTGGGTTCACCCCTTTAGTTTTCGGTGAAATTTTTCGACCTCAAATATTATCTCAAATATTACTGTAAAGTCCCTCAAATTAGGCCACAACTATCTTATTCGGTCCAAACTTTCATATTTTGGCCTAATTTCGAAAGTTTCATATTGGTCAAAAGATCATAAAAAACCGTGGGTTAACTTAACCCTTTACTTTTTGGTGAAATTTTTCGACCTCAAATATTATACCAAATATTACTGTAAAGTCCCTCAAATAAGGCCACAACTACCTTATTCGGTCTAAACTTTCATATTTTGGCCTCATATCGAAAGTTTCATATTGGTCGAAAAATCGTCGAAAACCGTGGGTTAACCCCTTTACTTTTTGGTGAAATTTTTCGACCTCAAATATTATCTCAAATATTACTGTAAAGTCCCTCAAATAAGGCCACAACTACCTTATTCGATCTAAACTTTCATATTTTGGCCTTATATCGAAAGTTTCATATTGGTCGAAAATTCGTCAAAAACCGTGGGTTAACCCCTTTAGTTTTTGGTGAAATTTTTCGACCTCAAATATTATCTCAAATATTACTGTAAAGTCCTTCAAATAAGGCCACAACTACCTTATTCGATCTAAACTTTCATATTTTGGCCTTATTTCAAAAGTTTCAAATTGGTCGAAAAATCACCAAAAACAGTGGGTTAACCCCTTCACTTTTCGGTGAAATTTTTCGACCTCAAGTATTATCTCAAATATTACTGTAAAGTCCCTTAAATAAGGCCACAACTACCTTATTCGATCTAAACTTTCATATTTTGGCCTTATTTCGAAAGTTTCAAATTGGTCGAAAAATCGTCGAAAACCGTGGGTTAACCCCTTTACGTTTTGGTGAAATTTTTCGACCTCAAATATTATCTCAAACATTACTGTAAAGTCCCTCAAATAAGGCCACAACTACATTATTCGATCTAAACTTTCATATTTTGGCCTTATTTCAAAAGTTTCAAATTGGTCGAAAAATCACCAAAAACCGTGGGTTAACCCCTTTAGTTTTTGGTGAAATTTTTCGACCTCAAATATTATCTCAAATATTACTGTAAAGTCCCTCAAATAAGGCCACAACTATCATATTCGGTTCAAACTTTCATATTTTGGCCTTATTTCGACATTTTGAAATTGGTCGAAAAATCACCAAAAACCGTGGGTTAACCCCTTTACTTTTTGGTGAAATTTTTCGACCTCAAGTATTATCTCAAATATTACTGTAAAGTCCCCCAAATAAGGACAAAACTATGTTATTAGGTCCAAACTTTCATATTTTCGCCTAATTTCGAAAGTTTCAAATTGGTCGAAAAATCACCAAAAACCGTGGGTTAACCCCTTTACTTTTTGGTGAAATTTTTCGACCTCAAGTATTATCTCAAATATTACTGTAAAGTCCCTCAAATAAGGCCAGAACTATCTTATTCGGCCTAAACTTTCATATTTAGGCCTTATTTCGAAAGTTTCATATTGGTCGAAAAATCGTCAAAAACCGTGGGTTAACCCCTTTACTTTTTGGTGAAATTTTTCGACCTCAAGTATTATCTCAAATATTACTGTAAAGTCCCTCAAATAAGGCCACAACTACCTTATTCGATCTAAACTTTCATATTTTGGCCTTATTTCGAAAGTTTCAAATTGGTCGAAAAATCGTCAAAAACCGTGGGTTAACCCCTTTACTTTTTGGTGAAATTTTTCGACCTCAAGTATTATCTCAAATATTTCTGTAAAATCCCACAAATAAGGACAGAACTAGCTTATTCGGTCCAAACTTTCATATTTTGGCCTTATTTCGAAAGTTTCAAATTGGTCGAAAAATCGTCAAAAACCGTGGGTTAACTTAACCCTTTACTTTTTGGTGAAATTTTTCGACCTCAAATATTATATCAAATATTACTGTAAAGTCCCTCAAATAAGACCAGAACTATCTTATTCGGTCCAAACTTTCATATTTTGGCCTTATTTCGAAAGTTTCAAATTGGTCGAAAAATCACCAAAAACCGTGGGTTAACCCCTTTAGTTTTCGGTGAAATTTTTCGACCTCAAATATTATCTCAAATATTACTGTAAAGTCCCTCAAATTAGGCCACAACTATCTTATTCGGTCCAAACTTTCATATTTTGGCCTAATTTCGAAAGTTTCATATTGGTCAAAAGATCATGAAAAACCGTGGGTTAACTTAACCCTTTACTTTTTGGTGAAATTTTTCGACCTCAAATATTATACCAAATATTACTGTAAAGTCCCTCAAATAAGACCAGAACTATCTTATTCGGTCCAAACTTTCATATTTTGGCCTTATTTCGAAAGTTTCAAATTGGTCGAAAAATCACCAAAAACCGTGGGTTAACCCCTTTAGTTTTCGGTGAAATTTTTCGACCTCAAATATTATCTCAAATATTACTGTAAAGTCCCTCAAATAAGGCCACAACTACCTTATTCGATCTAAACTTTCATATTTTGGCCTTATTTCGAAAGTTTCAAATTGGTCGAAAAATCACCAAAAACCGTGAGTTAACCCCTTTACTTTTTGGTGAAATTTTTCGACCTCAAGTATTATCTCAAATATTACTGAAAAGTCCCTCAAATAAGGCCACAACTACCTTATTCGATCTAAACTTTCATATTTTGGCCTTATTTCGAAAGTTTAAAATTGGTCGAAAAATCGTCAAAAACCGTGGGTTAACCCCTTTACTTTGTGGTGAAATTTTTCGACCTCAAGTATTATCTCAAAATTACTGTAAAGTCCCTCAAATAAGGCCACAACTACCTTATTCGATCTAAACTTTCATATTTTGGCCTTATTTCGAAAGTTTCAAATTGGTCGAAAAATCGTCAAAAACCGTGGGTTAACCCCTTTACTTTTTGGTGAAATTTTTCGACCTCAAGTATTATCTCAAATATTACTGTAAAGTCCCCCAAATAACGATAGAACTATCTTTTTCGGTCCAAACTTTCATATTTTGGCCTTATTTCGAAAGTTTAAAATTGGTCGAAAAATCACCAAAAATCGTGCGTTAACCCCTTTACTTTTTGGTGAAATTTTTCGACCTCAAGTATTATCTCAAATATTACTGTAAAGTCCCCCAAATAACGACAGAACTATGTTATTCGGTCCAAACTTTCATATTTTGGCCTAATTTCGACATTTTAAAATTGGTAGAAAAATCACCAAAAACCGTGGGTTAACCCCTTTACTTTTTGGTGAAATTTTTCGACCTCAAATATTATCTCAAATATTACTGTAAAGTCCCTCAAATTAGGCCACAACTATCTTATTCGGTCCAAACTTTCATATTTTGGCCTAATTTCGAAAGTTTCATATTGGTCGAAAAATCATGAAAAACCGAGGGTTAACCCCTTTACTTTTTGGTGAAATTTTTCGACCTCAAATATTATCTCAAATATTACTGTAAAGTTCCTCAAATAAGGCCACAACTATCATATTCGGTCCAAACTTTCATATTTTGGCCTTATTTCGACATTTTAAAATTGGTCGAAAAATAGTCAAAAACCGTGGGTTAACCCCTTTACTTTTTGGTGAAATTTTTCGACCTCAAGTATTATCTCAAATATTACTGTAAAGTCCCTCAAATAGGGCCACAACTATCTTATTCCGTCTAAACTTTCATATTTTGGCCTTATATCGAAAGTTTCATATTGGTCGAAAAATCGTCAAAAACCGTGGGTTAACCCCTTTAGTTTTTGGTGAAATTTTTCGAACTCAAATATTATCTCAAATATTACTGTAAAGTTCCTCAAATAAGGCCACAACTATCATATTCGGTCCAAACTTTCATATTTTGGCCTTATTTCGAAAGTTTCAAATTGGTCGAAAAATCGTCAAAAACCGTGGGTTAACCCCTTTACTTTTTGGTGAAATTTTTCGACCTCAAGTATTATCTCAAATATTACTGTAAAGTCCCTCAAATAAGGCCACAACTACCTTATTCGATCTAAACTTTCATATTTTGGCCTTATTTCGAAAGTTTCAAATTGGTCGAAAAATCGTCAAAAACCGTGGGTTAACCCCTTTACTTTTTGGTGAAATTTTTCGACCTCAAGTATTATCTCAAATATTACTGTAAAGTCTCTCAAATAAGGCCACAACTACCTTATTCGTTCTAAACTTTCATATTTTGGCCTTATTTCGAAAGTTTCAAATTGGTCGAAAAATCGTCGAAAACCGTGGGTTAACCCCTTTACTTTTTGGTGAAATTTTTCGACCTCAAATATTATCTCAAATATTACTGTAAAGTCCCTCAAATAAGGCCACAACTATCATATTCGGTCCAAACTTTCATATTTTGGCCTTATTTCGACATTTTAAAATTGGTAGAAAAATCACCAAAAACCGTGGGTTAACCCCTTTACTTTTTGGTAAAATTTTTCGACCTCAAGTATTATCTCAAATATTACTGTAAAGTCCCTCAAATAAGGCCACAACTATCTTATTCGGTCCAAACTTTCATATTTTGGCCTAATTTCGAAAGTTTCATATTGGTCGAAAAATCATGAAAAACCGTGGGTTAACCCCTTTACTTTTTGGTTAAATTTTTCGACCTCAAGTATTATCTCAAATATTTCTGTAAAATCCCACAATTAAGGATAGAACTATCATATTCGGTCCAAATTTTCATATTTTGGTCTTATTTCGAAAGTTTCAAATTGGTCGAAAAATCGTCAAAAACCGTGGGTTAACCCCTTTACTTTTTGGTGAAATTTTTCGACCTCAAGTATTATCTCAAATATTACTGTAAAGTCCCTCAAATAAGGCCACAACTACCTTATTCGGTCTAAACTTTCATATTTTCGCCTTATATCGAAAGTTTCATATTGGTCAAAAGATCATGAAAAACCGTGGATTATCTTAACCCTTTACTTTTTGGTGAAAATTTTCGACCTCAAATATTATATCAAATATTACTGTAAAGTCCCTCAAATAAGACCAGAACTATCTTATTCGGTCCAAACTTTCATATTTTGGCCTTATTTCGAAAGTTTCAAATTGGTCGAAAAATCGTCAAAAACCGTGGGTTAACCCCTTTACTTTTTGGTGAAATTTTTCGACCTCAAATATTATCTTAAATATTACTGTAAAGTCCCTCAAATAAGGCCACAACTACCTTATTCGATCTAAACTTTCATATTTTGGCCTTATTTCAAAAGTTTCAAATTGGTCGAAAAATCACCAAAAACCGTGGGTTAACCCCTTTACTTTTTGGTGAAATTTTTCGACCTCAAGTATTATCTCAAATATTACTGTAAAGTCCCCCAAATAACGATAGAACTATCTTATTCGGTCCAAACTTTCATATTTTGGCCTTCTTTCGAAAGTTTAAAATTGGTCCAAAAATCACAAAAAACCGTGGGTTAACCCCTTTACTTTTTGGTGAAATTTTTCGACCTCAAGTATTATCTCAAATATTTCTGTAAAATCCCACAAATAAGGATAGAACTATCATATTCGGTCCAAATTTTCATATTTTGGCCTTATTTCGAAAGTTTCAAATTGGTCGAAAAATCGTCAAAAACCGTGGGTTAACCCCTTTACTTTTTGGTGAAATTTTTCGACCTCAAGTATTATCTCAAATATTACTGTAAAGTCCACCAAATAACGATAGAACTATCTTATTCGGTCCAAACCTTCACATTTTGGCCTTATTTCGAAAGTTTAAAATTGGTCGAAAAATCACCAAAAACCGTGGGTTAACCCCTTTACTTTTTGGTGAAATTTTTCGACCTCAAGTATTATCTCAAATATTACTGTAAAGTCCCCCAAATAACGATAGAACTATCTTTTTCGGTCCAAACTTTCATATTTTGGCCTTATTTCGAAAGTTTAAAATTGGTCGAAAAATCACCAAAAACCGTGGGTTAACCCCTTTACTTTTTGGTGAAATTTTTCGACCTCAAGTATTATCTCAAATATTACTGTAAAGTCCCCCAAATAACGACAGAACTATGTTATTCGGTCCAAACTTTCATATTTTGGCCTAATTTCGACATTTTAAAATTGGTAGAAAAATCACCAAAAACCGTGGGTTAACCCCTTTACTTTTCGGTGAAATTTTTCGACCTCAAATATTATCTCAAATATTACTGTAAAGTCCCTCAAATTAGGCCACAACTATCTTATTCGGTCCAAACTTTCATATTTTGGCCTAATTTCGAAAGTTTCATATTGGTCGAAAAATCTTGAAAAACCGAGGGTTAACCCCTTTACTTTTTGGTGAAATTTTTCGAACTCAAATATTATCTCAAATATTACTGTAAATTTCCTCAAATAAGGCCACAACTATCATATTCGGTCCAAACTTTCATATTTTGGCCTTATTTCGACATTTTAAAATTGGTAGAAAAATCACCAAAAACCGTGGGTTAACCCCTTTACTTTTCAGTGAAATTTTTCGACCTCAAATATTATCTCAAATATTACTGTAAAGTCCCTCAAATTAGGCCACAACTATCTTATTCGGTCCAAACTTTCATATTTTGGCCTAATATCGAAAGTTTCATATTGGTCGAAAAATCATGAAAAACCGTGGGTTAACCCCTTTACTTTTTGGTGAAATTTTTCGACCTCAAATATTATCTCAAATATTACTGTAAAGTTCCTCAAATAAGGCCACAACTATCTTATTCGGTCCAAACTTTCATATTTTGGCCTAATTTCGAAAGTTTTATATTGGTTAAAAGATCATGAAAAACCGTGGATTATCTTAACCCTTTACTTTTTGGTGAAAATTTTCGACCTCAAATATTATATCAAATATTACTGTAAAGTCCCTCAAATAAGACCAGAACTATCTTATTCGGTCCAAACTTTCATATTTTGGCCTTATTTCGAAAGTTTCAAATTGGTCGAAAAATCGTCGAAAACCGTGGGTTAACCCCTTTACTTTTTGGTGAAATTTTTCGACCTCAAATATTATCTCAAATATTACTGTAAAGTCCCTCAAATAAGGCCACAACTACCTTATTCGATCTAAACTTTCATATTTTGGCCTTATTTCAAAAGTTTCAAATTGGTCGAAAAATCACCAAAAACCGTGGGTTAACCCCTTTACTTTTTGGTGAAATTTTTCGACCTCAAGTATTATCTCAAATATTACTGTAAAGTCCCTCAAATAAGGCCACAACTACCTTATTCGATCTAAACTTTCATATTTTGGCCTTATTTCGAAAGTTTCAAATTGGTCGAAAAATCGTCAAAAACCGTGGGTTAACCCCTTTACTTTTTGGTGAAATTTTTCGACCTCAAATATTATCTCAAATATTACTGTAAAGTCCCTCAAATAAGGCCACAACTACCTTATTCGATCTAAACTTTCATATTTTGGCCTTATTTCAAAAGTTTCAAATTGGTCGAAAAATCACCAAAAACCGTGGGTTAACCCCTTTACTTTTTGGTGAAATTTTTCGAACTCAAATATTATCTCAAATATTACTGTAAAGTTCCTCAAATAAGGCCACAACTATCATATTCGGTCCAAACTTTCATATTTTGGCCTTATTTCGACATTTTAAAATTGGTAGAAAAATCACCAAAAACCGTGGGTTAACCCCTTTACTTTTTGGTAAAATTTTTCGACCTCAAGTATTATCTCAAATATTACTGTAAAGTCCCTCAAATAAGGCCACAACTATCTTATTCGGTCCAAACTTTCATATTTTGGCCTAATTTCGACATTTTAAAATTGGTAGAAAAATCACCAAAAACCGTGGGTTAACCCCTTTACTTTTCGGTGAAATTTTTCGACCTCAAATATTATCTCAAATATTACTGTAAAGTCCCTCAAATTAGGCCACAACTATCTTATTCGGTCCAAACTTTCATATTTTGGCCTAATTTCGAAAGTTTCATATTGGTCGAAAAATCATGAAAAACCGAGGGTTAACCCCTTTACTTTTTGGTGAAATTTTTCGACCTCAAATATTATCTCAAATATTACTGTAAAGTTCCTCAAATAAGGCCACAACTATCATATTCGGTTCAAACTTTCATATTTTGGCCTTATTTCGATATTTTAAAATTGGTAGTAAAATCACCAAAAACCGTGGGTTAACCCCTTTACTTTTTGGTGAAATTTTTCGACCTCAAGTATTATCTCAAATATTACTGTAAAGTCCCTCAAATAAGGCCACAACTATCTTATTCGGTCTAAACTTTCATATTTTGGCCTTATATCGAAAGTTTCATATTGGTCGAAAAATCGTCAAAAACCGTGGGTTAACCCCTTTACTTTTCGGTGAAATTTTTCGACCTCAAATATTATCTCAAATATTACTGTAAAGTCCCTCAAATTAGGCCACAACTATCTTATTCGGTCCAAACTTTCATATTTTGGCCTAATATCGAAAGTTTCATATTGGTCGAAAAATCATGAAAAACCGAGGGTTAACCCCTTTACTTTTTGGTGAAATTTTTCGACCTCAAATATTATCTCAAATATTACTGTAAAGTTCCTCAAATAAGGCCACAACTATCTTATTCGGTCCAAACTTTCATATTTTGGCCTAATTTCGAAAGTTTTATATTGGTTAAAAGATCATGAAAAACCGTGGATTATCTTAACCCTTTACTTTTTGGTGAAAATTTTCGACCTCAAATATTATATCAAATATTACTGTAAAGTCCCTCAAATAAGACCAGAACTATCTTATTCGGTCCAAACTTTCATATTTTGGCCTTATTTCGAAAGTTTCAAATTGGTCGAAAAATCGTCGAAAACCGTGGGTTAACCCCTTTACTTTTTGGTGAAATTTTTCGACCTCAAATATTATCTCAAATATTACTGTAAAGTCCCTCAAATAAGGCCACAACTACCTTATTCGATCTAAACTTTCATATTTTGGCCTTATTTCAAAAGTTTCAAATTGGTCGAAAAATCACCAAAAACCGTGGGTTAACCCCTTTACTTTTTGGTGAAATTTTTCGACCTCAAGTATTATCTCAAATATTACTGTAAAGTCCCTCAAATAAGGCCACAACTACCTTATTCGATCTAAACTTTCATATTTTGGCCTTATTTCGAAAGTTTCAAATTGGTCGAAAAATCGTCAAAAACCGTGGGTTAACCCCTTTACTTTTTGGTGAAATTTTTCGACTTCAAGTATTATCTCAAATATTACTGTAAAGTCCCTCAAATAAGGACAGAACTATCTTATTCGGTCTAAACTTTCATATTTTGGCCTTATTTCGAAAGTTTCATATTGGTCGAAAAATCGTCAAAAACCGTGGGTTAACCCCTTTACTTTTTGGTGAAGTTTTTCGATCTTAAATATTATCTCAAATATTACTGTAAAGTTTCTCAAATGAGGCCAGAAATGTCTTGTTCGGTCTAAGCTTTTATATTTTGGCCTTATTTCGAAAAATTAAAATTGGTCGAAAAATCGTTAAAATCTATGGGTTAACCCCTTTACTTTTTCGTGAAATTTTTCGAATTCAAAAATTATCTCTAATAATTTCTGGAAACTGGATTTTGAAGGGAATATAGAGAGTGACATTAGGTCAATTTGTAGGTCAGTTAACTCTTAGAAAACCGGAACTATACCTTGGTATATCTGGCCTTGCAACAAAGTGAAGCCGACATGTGGCCTGGCATGTGTGTCAAAACCATGCGTGCGAAAGAAATTGTACTTAACTTTTATTTTTCATGGACAGTTAATTCTAACAAATATGCATTCCTCACGACATTGTCTTCCACTTTACTATGGAGGAAAAAGAAAACTGTTAAAAAATCTGAAATTTGGGTGAAGTTTTTCACAATAGATTGCGTGGTTTATCGCGTAGGGGACTGGGATGACCTGTAATTTGACCCACTTGTCAGCCTCCATGATGGCTTCAAAATACAGTTTGCAGGTATCGTTCCAGTCTTTTTAGAGTTCAATATTCTGAGGAGACCATTCCTGAGACACAAACGAGGTTTTTGACATCAGCTCCTCGGCCTTTGTCGACACGCATTTGCCATAGTTGAGACCAACGAAAAGTACTTCTTTCCAGTCACTTAAACACTAAGCAGAACAGTCTTGAAGTCAACTTTCTTGCCGGTCGGGACCCATTGGGGATTTTCCAATACATGAGATATGTTCATTGGATGTCAACAAATCCAAAGATTTTCGTCAATTCGTTAATATTTTTTTTTTTGATCCATAGTGGTTGCACCGAGGTAAATGAAGGCGTGACATGCCAAGTGATCACAATAATCGCTCATTCTTTCCATATTTGTCAACTTATTGTTGTATTTGATTTTAACTTCTCAAATTTATACGGAAAACTCAAGGGAAATACGTACCGAAGAGTAGTTTGGAAATAAGAAAACAGCGATTTTGTCGTGGTAACAAATTTAAACACAGTTTTTAAATACGTTGATACCATGGTGATTGGTAATTTAAGGTAAAGTAAGAGAAGACGAAGAGGAATATACGCACTAAAGAGGTATACACAGTTACCAAAGACTGTTGGATCATTTAGTTCTTAAAAGAACTGTATGAAACTTAAAGAGGTAAAATTACGTAGGAATACCAAATGAATTTCCTTGTTTGGATACTGTGATCCAAATACTTGGGACGTTGCTTAACTTTCGAAAAGCTAAAACCACTCGCCTAGCGACTCATGTGTTTTTAGATTAACTACGGCAGCTCTACGGGAAACGCCCAGGAGGATATGATATCTTTTCCTGAAGCTCAAGCCATCCGATACAGACCGCTTGAATTAACGAAGTATTGCACTTTTTTCTTGCTTTGTTCTTTCTATTGTTCTGTTCTGGAATTCCATGTCGTGCGACCGCAGTGTGAGGAATAATGTAAGGATTAATGTTTAGTTAGGTGAAAATACGTTATTACCATGTGGAACGAGATCAATTTGTCATCAAAACGGTCCGAAAGAACGTTCTTTTAAATATCTTTATCTATATTAAATATATCAAAGCGTGACACTAGCACCACTGCTGGTACCTTTTTCTACTTGTTTCTCGCAGTCTCAGCGCTGATATTTGCTTAAAAAAGTGACGTTTGCATGATTAAAAATCCTGATCACGTCAATACCTGCACTATTACGCATTTCTCAAAGCCAACTCAAATCCTAAAACCCAAAAGTCCACATTATGCCTCGAAAAATCAACCTGCCTGCACCTGCTTGATGTTTGAAGAAGATCGAGGTCACGTGACTTAGAGCTACTGGCCTATTCTGCCACATAAACTTCAGCCAATCACGACCGACCACTCCGACGTCCGGTTTGCCCTCCTCAGTCTCGCAAATTTTGCAGGTCATTTGGACATCAATGGAACGCCATGTTTACATGGAGATGAGGAAGTAAGAAGTCTATAGGCCGTTTGTTCACATATAAAACGCTGAATTCGGCGCAGTTTTTGCGCCTGAGCGATGCTCTACCGCTTCGATCTTGTACCGAATAGGTTTTTGTGCCACTCTTCGGCGCAGTGTGAACGAACACCTATCCTGTACAAGACGATTCACTTTGGAGCATCGCTCAGACACAAAAACTAAGCCGAAATTAGCATTTCATGTGTGAACAAACGCCATATCCGATATGGCTTTCGTGCCGGCGCAAGAGCTTTCTTGTATAGTGTGAACGCCTTGTTCCAATTCTGGGCCATTTCTGCTCGTATCAGGCCGGCAAGATAAGCTATCTGGTAATGTGCAGACATAGCCGAAGTTTTCGGTTAAAGTTTATTAATTTCACCGCTTACCGAAATATTTTGTAGCTGACCTACATCACCTAAAAATGGCATACATGAAGGCAATGAACTGACAAACACTTTTCGCAGTTTTGCAACGGTTACATTACGACTAAAAAACTAACTGATTCGCCGTCTCCAGGGCACTGCTACCAATAGCCGATGTGGCTTCTTTAATTGGTTTTTAAATTTTTACCTTCCCTTAACTTTAACAATGAGTTGTGGTATAAGGGCCGTGTACACGTGATGTTGTACGTTGCGATTGTCATCCTGGTGTATCTAATAAACTTACGACAGCCTATGGAGCAAGATATCCGTTTATGACTCGCTGTAGTTTGTCTTCGATGCTCTCGCCAGTTAAACACATACTCCAAGATGTCAATCGCAAGGTACAAAGTCGTATGTGTAAACAGCCCTTTATACAGAGAAAGGCTGCTGGACAGAACTCAGGAGTCATCTTAGTCCCTTGCGGTCCAAGACGCCCCTGTACGAGTAAAGTCGTCTGGTGTTAACCAGAATAAACTAGTTCGTCGTTAGCCAGAGTAAAATACAAGAGCTGGTCATCAGTAGGGAAAGTCTCAAGGAGACAGTCTTTAACCCTTCTGCGAATGGAGTTCTTCCTTTGACGATAAAAGTCGTCTGCTGTTAGCCAGAGTAAAGTTATTTTGGCCAGCCGGGGTAAAATGATCAAAGTTGAACTCGGGCGGAAAAGAGTTGAAGACAGCTACAGACTGTGTCTTTCCGGAATTAAACGGAAATTGGCCTTAACTCTTTCAGGTCCAAGTACGACTTTCATTATTTCACTCTGGCTAAGATTAGTTACGTATGGTTAAGATTAGTTTACTGTAGCTGAGGTTATTTTGTTCTTGCAAACCCCAGAAGATCTTACTTGTTAAGGGAAGAGTTTCACGGATTTCCTGCAGACGCGTTGGTTGATGGCTGCTAATCTAGACATGACCTGACCAGGTTAAGAGAATAAACAAAACATTTCACGCACTTTACGTGTCAAAGATATCAATCTTTCGGATGCCATGGCTATCAGATCAGTTCCGTCTGGTAAATATCACCATACCGTGGTATTTCATGGAGCCCATATCTAAGCGCAGAGAATAGGCGATAAGCGGGCCGAAGAGTGTTCATAACTGACGCATAGGGAGATAACTCCGTAGAGTTTCGTGATGGTAGGTTATCCAGAAAACCCTTGGAACGTTAATGCATAGATGATGACATCTTTAAGGCTATGACAGCTCAACCATCTCGTAGAAACATTTAGAAAAGGGAAAAGTCCGACGGCTTCAGCTTAAAATAATGAAGAGTAACATTTTTAAAAGCTTCGTTAGTTTAGAACTACATCAAGGGGCTCGCTTTATAGGTCCATGGGCAATTCTCTGACCCTCTGCATTAACATGGCATTGTTCGAATATCTTGCACCCCCTGCATGAACGGCTAGTACAGTGATGTGTCAAGACTTCTTGATCGAAGCCCAGTGCGGCCCTAAAGATTGATTCTTAGGGTCACGTTTTTCCTAGATAATTTTATGTACGAATGGCTCAGGACACGTAATCTTGTTCGTTTAGGCAAACTGACCATCCTTACGTAAACGTAAGTAGAAAAAACTAACACTGGTTTTAAGCCTTTAGAAGGAACAGAATTATTATGTCAAAGTGCAAATCGTCCGCAAAGTCATGGTGTTATAATATAAGCGGCATCTCTAGCATTTCAAAGCTAGAGTCTCTTTTACGTATCATAACATGTTACGCCGTAGAGAAGGAATTAGGAGACTGTGAAGTCAAAGCTTTAGGCTTGTGTCATTCAACTAAAAACCCTCTTTTCTGCTCAATTTAAACTATTTATATTGAGTTATTTTAAAATTCTAGCCAGGGGGTTGCTTATCTCGGATATATTAGTCGAGATAAGCTGCTTTTGTGGGATTAATGTAGGGGGAAATGCGATTTCATTTAACCTACTGATGTATTTTTCCATCATTACCTCCATAACACTTTTCGTGCTATTACTAAGCCAATATCAAGGACGATTAACTCGAAAAGGTTCTCGAAAGTTAATAATTCACACGGCTTTCTGGCTCTTTCTGCCACACCGATTATTTTAATGTTTCCTAATGATCTTTCAACACAGTAAGCCACAACAACCTGAGCTGTCACTCAACGTGCCTCAGTTTAATACGAGGGCGAAACTGAAAAAGAATAACAGTAACTTTTAAGAAATGCTCCACATGGTGCCTCAGATGTTGTAAATTTTGTACCTGCTGTGACAGTTTTGAAAGCACTAAACCGTTGTTAGCGGGGCGATGGAAGGAGTTAACAAGGACGCAAATAATCCAAGATACTCGTATTTTTCTACTTTCTTAACCTGTCAAGTTCCTTCCACCTGCTGTCCAAACGTGTTGCGCTGCGTCCATTATATAAACTCAAAGAGCTGAACTTGTTTAAGAGTAATAAAAACATAACAGCGCGTTAGAGGATAAAAACTTGTCGTGTCGAACAGACAGATAAGGCCATAGACGCCCTAATTTTCTTGCAGCGACAAGCCAAAAGAGTTTTCCCATCTTATCAAGCAGCTTTTGTAAACAGAAGATTATGTTTATTTCTCTGGATGGCAGGCGGTCTAACTTTCATGTTGCGATAGACCATGGATACTGTTGCCTGAAAGGCCAACGATGTTTAGTTGTTCAGCTGTTGCTGTGGCTGTTTTTGAAACAAAATGAGAGAAATAATTAAAAGTTTATCCCTTGTGGTGCTTTTTAATAGACGCTGCACCAGTCGCTTTTCAAGGGGGAGGAGGGCTTTTGTTACAAATAGCTATTCTTCTTGACGAAAGGGAAAGCATGAATTAAGAAACTGCTTGTGTACTTAAAAGGTGGATGTGTCAAATGCATGCTAAACTCGTCAAGACTAATTACAATTCATCGACTGATATTTTCTTCTGTTTGCAAAGTTAACAATGGAAAGTGGCAACACTTCGACAAGTGAATATAAAATGTGATCAGTGAATGACAGCAGCCGCAATGAAAAGAAACCGACCAGAAAACCACTTTATTTTTTAATAAGTCAGCGAGTTGGCTCTCGTGGACTGACGACTCAATCTAAGTTTGATAAAATTTCGGCTTTTTGTCACGTCCAAATCTTTCGTTCGACGTCATTTGCTAGTCGCCATTCGAAAATAAGCCATCGGTCGCGACACGTCACAGTGAAACACATTGTGTTTCTGGGAGAAGTTTCCCAAGATATCACTGAAACGTGCTTACGGTTATACAAGTTTAGAGCGGAAGGAAAAATGAAAATTTATTTTCTCTTGAAGTTGATTAATGTATCTTTGAGAAATCACCAAGAGCTGTCACCCGGTGATGAATGACAAAGTTACGAACGATTTTTCACACAAGAGTCATGATGAAGAAAACAGCTTGTGAGGAACGATGGTTTCAAACAAAAAGCTCTCGTATCGCTTTCTTGGCTCCATTATCCAAGATTCTTGTTGATAAGTTCAGAAGACATGCAGTCTTGCCGGATCACAGAGATAAATCGATAACCTGAAGTATGCCAAATTTAAACCCCAATCCCACCGGCAAATATTCTGACTGTTTAAAAAAAATCAAAACAAAACAAAAAAAAAAAAAAAAAAAAAATAGGGGAAAAAAAAGCTTCAGAGACGACACTTTCAATCTTTCAATCTATTTTTAAAAAAGGGGACTCGCTAAATTTTCTAATTTTTGTACAACTGAATATTCACAACATTCTATTTTTTCGAACCTGGTCCTTGGAAGACAAAAAGTAACTGGATTAATTTAATCAGCCATCTCCTACAGGCCAAATTCGACGATGAATTCAAACAAAGCTTAGTTGTATATACGAACTCGTACGATGAAAGTGCTGTCAAATGATTGTCCGTTGCCGGTGGCCAAATCCAACGCGGAAGAATGAAAATGAAGTGCCCACTGTTTTTGGATCCACTGCGGACTGCTTGATTCATCAATACGGCTTGTAGGGCGAACCGGGTGAAATTCCATGAGGACTGGCATAAGGTGTGAGAGCGGAGTGAAAAGATTGCGAATGAAGAGCGCTTGAGCCTGGAAAGAAATAGGGGTGGTAACGAGTAGAGGAGAGCCTCGAAGGTCCAGAGAGAGATTTGAGGCTACACAGGCAGCCGGGGATATTGCATTGCGTATGCAAGGAAGCTGTGTTGGCGGAGTTCGTGTGAGTTCGTAGGTGTTGTAGCAGCTCATCAGATGTCGTAAAATTCTTGCCACAGTTTTTCGAGTCTTGCATCCAGTTGCAAACAAACGGGTTCGCTTGGTCGGCCTGCGGACGCTGCGTGAAACCGTAGAAGTGCGACATTGTCGGAGTTAACGCAGACAGCGAGCCCGGCAAGGTCGTGGCGTTTTCGTAGTGATGGTGAAAACAATGCGGCCCACATCCCCGAGGACTGCTGCCTCGTGTCCCTGGCGTGAGGATGTGAGATTTGCAGTTGGTACAGTAAGGGTCTTGACAATTTGCTGCAGTTTGAAGGTAGTCCCGATGATAGTGAGGTAAGGTTGGGTATGGGATTCCTTTAAGATTTCCCTCTTGGCTCGGGGCTGCTTGGTTGCAATACCCACAATTACATCTCGGATAAAGTGGATTGGATCTCCCAGTAGAACTCGGCAAACCGTGAGATTTTACCGTCGAGGACGCCGAAACTGGCGGTGACGGAAGTATAGGACGTATGGACGGTGCAGGAGTCGTCGGACCTAGAGAGGTCGGTGGTAGTATCATTGAAGCACAATTTCCATGGCAGTCACTTTTCAGGCAAGAGTGATGTCCACTCGGCTGATTTGCTACGTCAAAGTACATACCACACATACGGCTCTGTGCTTGATAAAAGCAATGAGCACTCGCTGAGTCAGTGAAGTACGGATACTGAAAAGGCAGGAAACTGCTCACATGATCTTTACGAAACTCCGGGCTTTTGCTGCGATTAGAGTGACTTAAAGAATCCGCCTGCACAGGGTCTTTGTTCGGAGCACGAAAACCTGGCTTCTCGCCGCTACTCGAGTTATGGTTCGATTCCTTCCCGTCGTGTTTGTATGGCTTGAACGACGATTTGGTTTCGTCCGTACTTATCTTGTTAATAACGCTCCTGCCATCGACGGCCGAAGAGTTCGAGGAATTCTTCGGTGACTGTCTGGCGTTCGGAGCCACGCGAGATTCTTGCTTCGCCTCCGTCTTGCCTATGCTGCTGCAGGTCGCGGCCAGAAGCGCCAGCGGAGATTTCTTCTGTTCGCTACCTTCCTGCTTGAAAGGAGAAAACATCAATATCTGAGCAAGCGAAGAACTGGACAAGAAACCCTCAAGGTTATCTTGTGAAAAAGTCATAAACATGGGCGCGGTTAGACGGCAAAAAGGCCTGTGCAAGAAAGATAGCAACGGCGTTGAACAGGAAAACTTGCCGAGTTATTATTGATATTTACCGAGATAGGAAATGGCTGGACGTAGTCCCTTGTCAGTGGCGATACGCTTTGAGTTAGCATTTGCAGGGCCTTCAGAGGTACACGTTTCGTTGAAGACAAAGCACACTCGTTGGACCCTTTTGTTAGAATTTGTGTAGTTTGTACTCCGGGCATGGCAAGCTCCTGCCTTCTTTGAATGCGGTAGGCCTTGTGAAATATTAAATACAATCACTCCAGTTTGAAGATAGAATAACAAGCCGACGTAAGACAAAGATCACCCCACACTCACTCACAAATGAATTGTAGGAGATTAGAAGGTTTTGCCGCCTTCCAATCAAATCACTCCTTTGTCGATATTTTATCTCTTTATTGGATAATCAACGCGACGGGGAGGGCGCTGATGTAATTGCTGATATGAGTGGGTGATTGATGGCTGTGTCGTCGACCAATCATCACCGAGAAGGTAATTAACTGACCGCTCGCCAGCCGTGGCAGTGTGTACGAAAGAATCAATCAACCTGCCAATCTTTGTCAGGATTTTTTGTCACTCTTTGTTTGCGCTCAAGGTGTTGAAGAGGGTATTAAGAAAAGGTTGAAACGCACCTTGACCCAACAAAGCCACTCCTAGCTTGATTACCCGAAGGTTGTCAGTGGCCAAATTTCACTTCTGTATGGGAGTTAATTTCCCGACACAGTACTCCCAAAGACATTTCTCATTATCGATTAGACCTGATGAAGCTGTGATCGAGTGAGGTCCTTTTCCCCCACGCACACCGTCTCAAGTGCATTCTCAGCTTATTCAGGTTGAGTGCGAGCGGTCCCTTTGATCAGATGACATCCATCAGTGGTATCTCATCGAACTATCAATCAAACCGTAGGCCCACTGCGCTAAAAGAATAAGATAAGAGACCGTGTTGACAGCCACGACATTTGTGTCAAATATGATAAAACGCCAAAGAAAGTTATATTAAAAATCCCCCTTCATCCATCCTTTCCAAAAGGGACGTTCACGATCGACAGAGCTCTTCTTAGGTCTTCTCTCTCAATAATGGACGTGATCAAGGTAGAGTAAACGCCATTTTCCTCGTTTGTCGTTCTACGTCTGATAAACGAGCATTTTGACGGTACGAACATAAGCGGATCTATCAAGGACAGCTTAATTAGTTTGCGATTTAATAACGTTGCTATCAGGGCTGATAAAGATCATTGAGGCGCCATAGTCCTTCCACAGTTTTCTTTTTTCTAGCCACAAAAATTCCGGACTAAGTTTGTCATGGTTTTTTTTTCCCGATCCAACGCTTTTGAATATTTGTTCCTGTCAGGAGACCACTTGTTATTCCTAAGGTCGTTCACAACTTATAAGGTGTCAATCTCTTGTCCTTATGGTCTCCGCAGCTGTTTAAATGTTGTGTCGAAATGGCTGATTCTGTTTGTCCTGCCAAGTGCTTAAAGATTGCCGCTGGTTCTTGCGTTCATGAAGTGACCAAACAAAGCCTAAGACTCCTATTTGGGTTAGATAAAAGCAAGGCTAGGAACACTGGCGACGAATGTCTGAAGTTTTGTGCTGAGATTAGATAAGCTTTTCATCTTCCTGTGTTCTGATTCGTCTCCCCCTCTTCTCAATTTGAATATATGTTTGGGAGAAACATCATGATACTTTGCTTTAAAAGAGATAAAACTTAGTTGTCTTGCTTTCCATCGGATTGTGGGGAGTTTTTGCTTAGCATTTAGCGACAAGAGTAGATTGCCTTGTGAGCAGCAATTCATCTTCGTGAGAGGTTTGACAGGACAATGTTTTTGTCATGGAAAACGTTGCTTGTTCTCATGAGTTCTTCTCAAAGAGGATCACTCTTGGCCTGTCTGCGTCTCACACATCACTCATACATACACCATTAGCGTTTGACAAGTTGTTGAAAACAATTATAGATTAACGTTGAAAGGTTGAAACAATTAGAAACAATAGCATGTGTTTGTTTTTAATAAGCCAAGCAGAGTGATTGACAGGTGATTACGACGCAACCAATGGCCGCCCATCGCAGGGCCAATAACGACTCATTGGAACTCTCCGTGTTATCACTGAGCAGCAGCTCATTTATCAAGTAATTAAAGTGTTGACAGTCTTGAGTGGAACCCACATCGTGTCGGTGTGCGGCATCTCCGATGTAATTGTTTAGGTTTGAAAAAAGATGATGGGGTTTGATCGCATCTCGGCTGACACGACATTTTGAGTAAACATAGAAAGAGTGACGGACGAGCGGCGTCTTTGAAATGCACGGTGAATGGTAAATTGATGGCGTTATCGTGGGTATGTTTGTCAGCTTGGAATTATCGCGTTGAGCGCTAAACCGCGATTCGTGTCAATATCGTCTGTGAATATTTTATCACTTCTCAGATGCGTGTGGCTTGTAGGATGTTTTTGTAACGAAAACGTTTCCTTCGAGAAACATTCTTTCCCACACGTCGGAAATGCGCGAAACGACGATGCCGCGTGTTCCAAACAGACAATACAAACTCCAAGTTCCCTTTGAGTGTTCTTTGACTACGAACTCTTTTCGTTTGCTCTTTCGGTACTTCCTTCGTGGTTTGCTTCGATAAACGATTTTCGTTTAAAAACCCATTGCTTCCCTTCTCGATCTGATATTTTTGATTAATATTTAGGGAGACAATTCACGTTTTCTTCACTAGTCCTATCTAGGTTTTGGTTTAAACGCCATCCTTTCAGTCTACCTCTTCGTTTTCGATGCACATATTTGATAACTACTTCGACAAGAAAGTCGAACGATTCGGATGAGTTGCATAAAAACAGCTGTGTGGGCTCTTAACGTAAGCGCGGCTACCTGGCGCCTTTACCAATTTTCAACACACCTTCATTCTCAGCCAAACGATCTTGTCAGGAGTGTGACACATCATAATTACCACCAAGTTGAGACTAATTCAATACATAACCGTCCTGTTATTTAGTTCATCGACGATATGTACTGCTCAAACGTTTGCTAATTTTGTTTGCAACTGACCTGTTTCTATACTTTCCTTTCCTATCACCGAACGTCGAATAAGGCTGGCAGCATCATATCCAGTTTAAAAGAAAATTTATCTTGATGGGAGAAAATGAATAATACCGAAGCCGTTTGTTTCTTTTCTATCAGCAATCTGGCTGTGAAATGTAGGCCTTTATCGAGGTCTTAGATGCCACCGGATTACGGAAATTAATTCATTTACTTCTTTTCTTCGCATGACATCGAAAGGAACTAGAAGGTTGGACGTCATTTGAAGCCTATATAAGATTTATTGTTTAAGTAGGCGCTCAAGGATTTTAAGTACACTGGCATAATCATTATATAGGTCAGGAGGTAAGCCAAGACCACCGATACACGGGAATTTTTGGGGAAAGCCAGCGAACAAACCTTACCCAAGTTTCGTTTTGATATTTAACTAAACTTCTCGTTCTACAGAATCCACACTGTAAATCAGCCCAAAACGATACCAGTGTCACTGTCTGCCAACCGTCCATTTCGCGAACATTACTAGTAACGTTTCGCGTGCGTGAATTATTCACGTCCTTGCAAACTTAAGGGAACAAAAATAGTTTCTCTTAAGCTTAAAATACATGTATTCGCCGACGTTCACAAATAAGGATAAACAAAGATTAGCCCAGGATCAAACAGCCATGACGAAATCTGAAGTGGATTAGTCGAACGCGCTCGTTAAATCCCAACGTCATCGTCTGTGGACATCAGATGAGAAAAAACAGATCTGAATTACGATATGAATGCGAATGCCGAACGAGATATTAAGATCTGTGAAAAGAATCATGACAGAAAATTTGGGATACGGCTATTAAAATCGAGCGACGCTGTAGCTGTGTTCAACACATCATAACTTCACAGTCTTGCTGGGACAACGCCTAGTTATTACTGCGATTACCTGGGTATACAAGGCACGAACATAAATAAATTTTTGTAGCCCATGCAATGCACTCTACAACGTTGAAGACCCTAGGTAGCCATGTTGTTATCAACTGTGTACGAAGAGAGGGCAACAAAGTTGCTAAACAGCGATGCGTCAGCGTGATATCGATCCCATGGAGAATTTCGGAAAACATACAAATCTCTTTGTCGGTTATTTAAGCATGCATGTCGTTTATACCGTCGTTTGGAAGTGTTCAGACGGAGCATATCTTTCCAGTGCTGTTAAACGACAACTGTTTAGCGTATGGTCGGCTCAATAACCAAACAACTAACTCTCTGATGTGAACTTTATCTCCCCACCGTTCACATCGAGCCTTTTCTCAAGACCTCAGACTAGAAAAGACTCAGTATGGTACAAGCTTTCCTTCTACAATCAAAAACACTTTCACTGTCTTTATTGACACAGCTTTTACTTAATACACACCAGCTCTTTCTAACTTCATTTTTAAATGTAAAATTAATGTTGATAACACCCAGAAAAGGACGTTCCTGATAACCAAATGAACGAGAACAGTGAATTTAAACCATAACCTTACAGGATACTAACGTTCTCCTACCTCATACAACACCCTCAAGGTGACAAAAAATAACTCGATAAAAGAACTTCAGTTCATTAGTGATAAACAGTAGTGTAATATTCAATTTTTTTTTTTTTTAGCCCTCGAAAGGTGAGAGTAACTCATTCTTCTCCACATAGAAAAAACAAGCGACTAAGGCAACGAAATTTTCTGTCCCTCACATGGTGAGGTGGATTCTGACCAAGTTCAGTTTCATCAAGTCAGTGAAGTGGGGTGGGTCATTTAAATTCGCGACGGTCGCGTGCGGTCTGGGCCGAGGCAGGTTACGCCTTAGGATTCACTGCAGGTGGGATTGCCAACCCAGGCTTCAAAATAACAGCAAGCAACTAATAATTTGTACCATTTAGGAACGGACGTGTTTCAGTCAAGAAGTCCAAAAGTTAAAAAGGAAGTCCAAAAGCTAAAAAGTCGTAGCAATCGCCACGATGTTCCCTCGCTTTCGTAGAAATTGCGCTTATTGTAACCACTTTCTTCCTTCGTATCACAACACAATGACCCGTTTTGAATTTCCTTTCACCCCGAGCCCACACGTCTGGGAACTACTCATTTTCCAGAACAAGAAGGACCTCCTGACCTGAACCCCCACAAATACTTTGCCATATATACTTTGTACGTTTCACAGTCGGAGCGCTCCTTCCCTCTTGAGGGCTCGAGGGCCTGAATCAGTTGGTTGATCTACAGTCACGGCTATAAGGCATGCCTGAGAAGAATTAGGATTAGGGTTAGGATTAGGATTAGGGTTAGGGTTGGGGTTAGGGTTGGTTAGAATTAGGATTAAGGTTAGGGTTAGGATTAGGGTTAGGGTTAAGGTTAGGATTAAGGTTAAGATTAAGGTTAGAATTAGGATTAGAATTAGGGTTAGGGTTAGGATTAAGGTCAGGATTAGGGTTAGGGCTAGGGCAACCTCGTACCCAGAGCCTTTACTCGGCGCTCCTTCACTCGCTGAAATGCTGAGTAAAGACCCAGGGTATGAAGTTGGTGCTAGGGCTAGGACAAACCCCTATTCTTAACCCAAAACCTAACCCTAATCCTAACCCTAATCCTAATTCTAACCCTAATCCTAATCCTTTCCTTAAACCTAACCCTAACCCTGACCCTAGTCCTAACCTTAATTCTAATTCTAACCCTAATCCTAATTCTAACCCTAATCTTAACCTTAACCTTAATCCTAACCCTAACCCTAACCCTAATCCTAATCCGAATCCTGATCCTAATCCGAATCCTAACCCTTGCCTTAACCCTAACCTTAACCCTAATCCTAATCCTAATCCTCCTTCTGAGGTATACATTCTAGCCAAGACCGTTAAAGATCAACCCATCCAAAAGGAATGGTATGCTTGGAGATCTTTACATAGCTATTTGTAAGAATACAAAACTAAGTGGCTTTATACCATATCAGTAAGCGAGGTTTATAACATATCAGCTGTCGTCGAAAAACCATAGAAGTATTCAATTTGAAATAACTCCAGCAAAATAACGTTCAAACGAAGCACCACAAATTACGAGTCAAAGAACACATTAGTAAAAAGGCGGAATTACAAAGCAAATACAGTGATGAGAACAGTTAATTTAGTTCCTGAATACCTTTGTTCTTCTCCTTCAAGAAAGACCTGATTCCTGGAAGTTTCAGTGAAAAATTCCACACGTAAATTGAAGTAAGCTTCTCTTAACTAAACCAACCACGGACACGGAGACGTTGACTTGTGCGCTAAACCGTAAATGCGAAAGGGACTGGGCCAAGATTAACCATTCATTGAGATAAGTGTCGATCATCTAAGGTGCTTGCATCAAACTATTGCCCGCGAGACTTTCTTTTTAACAGAAAATTTTCTTTATCTCATAACTTTCACACAGAATTAAAATTTTTTTACCTAAAAAGCAGCGTCAGATACGCTGAATAAATTTTCAAAGAAGATGAAACGAGACGAAATGTAAAGAAGCAGAGTGTTACGCAGGCAGTGATGTCCGAAGTGTTTGAAAACTGAGGGTACTACCGAAACTTACGGAGAGACGAAGTTCGTTCGTTTCATAATATGCGTGTCTCCTCTATTACCTTTCGGCAGTCCCCTCACCCTGTTGGCTTTTGAAACAGGAAATGTAAAGTTCTTGTACGTGGCCACTAGTGAAGTGCGAACTAGTGTAGACTGCAGAAACCAGAAAAATGTGGTAAAATATAGGCCCAGTCAAATGTGATAACCAATCCTCTGAGTGTTCTTTAAAATACCAAACATGTTTTCCCTTCAAGATGTCTACTTGACACTTCTGCGGAAAACACATCTTGAACTAGCTTCATCGTTTTCAAGACTAAATAGTAGAAATTTAATGCTCATCGAGTTGACAGCTTAGGGCTTTTTTACCTTCCTTACTGACCATATTAGCCCTCTTCCACCGGCTTTACTGGTGATTAAAGCTGGTTGAACCTAATCCAGATTATACATAAAACTATCAGTTTCACTAAGATATCTGATCACTTGGTCGGCAGAATCCCGAATATGCGGTAATCCATCATAAGTAAATATAAGTTCTGATTAATGTTTACCAAAGATCTGTAAGCCAACTTGAACGGCCGGTGGATTGGTATTTTAGGATTAAGATGGATCAACGCCAAGCCTTTGTATAACCATAAGGCAAGGAGTGCGCGTTTTAGTTGTGTTTCAATGATATTGCTAATACCGGCTTTTCCCCAATTTAATTGCGCCTTATTGAAGGTACTTAGTGGTGATTGTGGGTGACTAAGATTTTCACATGGGGAGAATTGAAAATTAAGTGTATTTTTCTGAAGTACTTGTAAACTTCAAACGTGGACTATGATTTGTTTTGGTTTTTTCTCACATCCCTTCAGAAGGATTATACGATTTCCGATATACTTCAACTTTCTCGGTGATAAATTTTTGCAGGTTTGGAAATGGTTTTAGAAAGCCGAGATATATTACCCGTGGGACAAGTCCCGGTGAGTAAAGAGCGTTCTCCATGCTTTGAGTAAGGTTGATAACAGGTCGTTAAAAATTTGGCAGATAAAATTTAAGTTCGCTCATTGAAACCATTGTAGCACTGTTCATTCGCTTAAACGCAAACGTGTGGTAACCAAGTCAGTCTTCCTAAGCAGTAACCAGCCCCAGTGAAACTAAAATACGATGAAAACAAGGTCAAACTTAACATGAAGATTCCTAAATCGATTTTTTATTTCAGCCAGTGAAAATGAAAGTTTAGTTCCCGGAATATTTTCGACCTCATTCTTGTTCAATAGCCAGTTATTCTAAGAAAATCTCCACCTATCTCACGACGACTTTAACACAAAGAACCAAGAACTATGTTATTCGAGCCTTTACTATCGAACGCAAAATGTCTTTCGTGGAAAGAGTTACGAGAAAGAATAACAACGTCCACAGCTAATTTTAGCGTCAGTGAAAGCTCTTCCACGTTTTAACGACAAGAATTAACCCTGGTGAACTTGGAAAGCTTCGGCTTATTGTGTTTAACGTCAGTGTACCAACTAGAATGACAGAGAAATGATTCAGAACTCCGGAAAAACATCTGGCGGTCATTACAGCGTCAATGATACTCTATTTAATTTCAAAACTCAAACTAGAGCTGATTGGAAGACTTCACAAAGCTGAAAGGAGATCAAAGCCGAAAGGAGATCATCACCCAGGCTTCACACCCATTTAACATTCAGTCTGAAATATTTCCCGCAGGAACAACCGACTTTGAAATTCAATGTCTGTCCGAACTTGTTCGACAATGGTCCAAGATGATTTATGCCGATTTGAGTGGCCGTTGTTTGGCCGTGGGCTTTTCCGTCCAGGATTTCATTTCCATAATATCGAACATGTGTTTCTGACTGCGAAGAGACATGCCACTTGCGTTCATCTTATTGGAGACACAATAAATCTGCTGATGGCTAATCTGTTTCTCAGACTGTTTTCACCTTTTACCTCCTGCAAACAATATTTTAACCACATGGACCTGTTGAAAAACAAGACGTTTAATGCGCACCTTATTCAAATTTAGTTTGAAGTCAGCGACAGAGCCCCTGAACTCCTTCGAAACATTTCGGTCGTTTTTCCATCTCAGGTCGAGTTCTGCATATTTCGTTTAACCCTCAAACGCTCTAGAGATGACTGGAATGAGGGCTCTACCGCTGTGATAAAGACAACACAGTCATTTGCACTTGAAGTTGTCGCAAGGTCTGATGGACAAGATAAACGTTCCAAGATATCGAATCGTCATCACATATAAGAAACTGTTTGAGTGTCAGACATAATAGCTGTCGCCATTCGACAGGCGTTCAAACTTGACGCATTTTGAATTTCTGTTTTTGTAGAGTAGCAATACATTCCATTGGGAATATCAGCCAGGATAACTGTGACTGAATAGTTTCTGGGCCGATCGCGCCGTGAATCTTCTTCAGAACGGGCGCGCAATTGCATGGAAATAAATTCACTGCGCACGCAACTGCGCGAGCTAAAAATATGTCCCCAACACTCGTAACTTGAATCCATATTGTCGATATATCGCACTATATTTCTGAAAATATATGTGCCGTTATATATATCGCGATCTTGTTTTATCATTTTATTCATCGAAACTTGCGGATGTGTGCCAATTTTCTGCTATGATCATTAAGAACCTAAGGCATATTAATATGCTGAAGATTCTTAAAAATATATCAAAATATTTTGTCTGAATTTTGATACACTATCACGCGTTTCCTGGGTTTTCATTTCCATAATTCTCTGACGGTTGTGAGGGAATAAACCTCCGTACCTCCTCAGCGGCAACAGCCTATTCATAAAATACTTTTCACGCTTATCCGGCAAATGTGAACTTTCAGCTTTCAAAAAAAAAAAAAACATCGTAAATATTCCAATATTAGGACAATTTATATCAGAGAAAGTAAAAAACTGTTCACAAACCTCGGTTTAATTGTGTATCATAATCAATATTTATGGACTAAAGCTAAGGGTATATATAATTGTAAGAAAGTAAACTGCCACATGCCGTTGGGAATCAACTGTAACTACAATGAGCAATAGCTACACAGGTTTACACAGTTCACTTTGGCACGTCCACGTGTATAGCTTCCATCCATAAGTTTAGCTCTCTAACAACTGTTTTGCATCAGGGGAATGTATTATTTGCGAAGGGTTTTCTAGTTTTAAATAAGGAAAGCTGCTCTACGCCGGGGTATTGTCTTTCACTGCGTTACCACTGATGAGAAACCGATGGTCAAAGCCTAACGAGACACTCCATACAGCAGAACATACGCAAGTGAAATCCGATGATGATAAAGCAAGGATTCTTCTATCAAGGTTACGGCGTAGAACATATTTCACAGGCAAATGTGACCATGTGTGCGATTTCTATTTATTATCTATAACTTCTCAAATACTTGTTACTTCCTCCCCTTCAGCTTCGTCTTGATCGGCACCCAAGCAGAGAATGCCATTGGGATGGTACGCTGCCCCGTTTGCCGTGGACTCATAAAAAGTTCCAGGAATAACGCGGTTATCAAGGCTGTCACCTTGTAACATGTCCATCGACAGCTCCTGAAAAACGTTGGAGGTCAACACAAGCAATAAGTTTTACTTTCCCTCGACGTTATAGAAATTAACTGTCACGATCCAGAGAACAAACCTGACTGAAATTTCAGTTTCACAAAATTCACGCCAGACGTTTTTTGAGCAAAACCACCACGGGAAAGCCTGCTGTAGATAACATGAGTTGCTGCCTTTTAAGATTCTGTGACAACAGGCTTCTCTGTTTGGTTAATATTTTGGATTATGAGCAAAGCAAATCAATCAGTATTCAAACATTATCGGAAGGCAGAACCTCAACCTTCGATCAATGTTTATGGCATTGCGCATGCAGGCTCGGCCTTCCTTATCTTTCATAAACTTTGCCGTCATGCTTCACTACATAAAAGTTCTGTCCCAAAGTTCAGTTGCATTTTAAAACTCTGAGCTAGATGACTGTTGCTGTCACTTTAGGAGATAATCAATAGAATGAAACATTTACTGATCAATAATGGTGATAACAACGAAAAGTTTTTAAAAACCTGGTTTCACTCGAGGTTTGTTCAGAAATAATTTAAGGATTTAGTTTAGCTTGGTTTTGATTAGTTTAGTTTAGCCTAGGTCACTTCAGTTTGCTGTAGTTTAGCTTATAGTTTAGTATAAATTAATGTATTTTTTTAGGCTTGTTGTCTTTAACCTGAGCCAATTTTTGAGGATTCAAGTCTGTGACAAATTAAACATTTTGAAAAATAGTTTAAATTAATTTAGTTTGATCTAATTTTATTCAATTTATGTAGAGGGTAAACACAAGTAATTTAATTAGTCTATCTGGTCACTTAAGTGATACTTACATATAGTTAAATTAAGCAGAAAACGTGTAATTTTATGTAATCATAGAAAGACGTCATCGCTGACTTTTGAATTACCAGAGTCGTTAAGGTTTATCACAGGATATTTTACATCAATTGGGTTAGTTATACCATTAGTTGATTTCTTAGCGCTTTCTTTATCATCCACATTTTCATCTTCTTCTTCCAACTCGTGTAGCACTGTCTAAATATTTGCAGGAGAAGATTAATTTATATATTCCTCAGTTAAACAGTACAGAACAGTTCTTTTTTCTTCTTCTTCAATTCTTTTTAATCAGATTTAATTTGAGTTTGCCTTCAATCGTATATTTAGAGGAGGCATTAGAGATGCATCAACAATAAATTTTAAGTTGTTTACTTTACTTAAGATAAATTCAGCTTAACATAGAGCGCATTATATTGATCAGTACAGCGAAATAACTGTGCATCTTAATAGTTACCTGCGCCTCATACATCTTCGGTTTATCACTGCTGAAACAGATACGAAGGTGTCGTTATTTCATTTTTTGGTAATTCAAAACTTCACCTTATTTCCTTCCTATTACCAATTTCCTATGCTTCCTTCATGCAGGCATTCGTTTCTTCTGCATCCTCTCGTTCTTTCCATCCCGTTTCCTTTCCTTGTAGCACCGATATTTTTATTATTTTCACCTCATTCTTTCAATCTGTTCGTTTCACCATCCCAGCTTTCCTTTCCAGCAGGTAATTTCCTATTTCTTTTTTCTGCTTTTCTTTGGATCCTCTCCATCGTCCTCTACTTCAATTTACGATCATGTCCATTTATACAACTCCACTTCTTTCTTTGTCGCCTCCTGAATGTGTCTGTCTGTCTATCTGTTTCTCTGTCTATCAGTTTGCCTGCCTGCCTGCCTACCAGTCTGTCTCTCATGTCTTCACTTATTTCAGATTTTTTTAGTCCTTACCTATTTTTAACACCGTCTGCCCAATTATCATAAGGGTCCATCCATATTGGATTTGATCTAAAATGATTAAAATTTTAATTATTTCGCTTTCTAAGATCGCACAATATAATAACTTGGTGAAGCAAAATAAACGAGCATTCTCTACCTTCACACAGTGCTACAGGTAACACGAATGCAACGCGTAGCAAATGCCAAACATCCCTGCCTGCATCAATCTAGCTATTCCGCTCAAAACTTGATACATATTTGGCATTAAAACAAAAGACAAAGCTGCTATATTTTGAACCAAAAGTGTTGATAATACGACTTTTATGGCAGCCATGTTGGTGGCCTTTCAAATCTCTCTCAAAAATCCATTTCTAGAACAGTCATTGGTAACTGTATGTACCTAAATATGTAAATCGTTAAATATTTCTTAATACAAGCTATAAATGGGATTTATCGAAGATTTTAACCAACACTGATCACAGAATTATTATCGGGTGATTACTTCCTGACCATCTTATCTAGAAGAACTTACATGTTCCCGAATGACTGACCTTCACGCCAAAGAGATGTATGTAACATTTCACACAGCCAGTGTAAACATTTACGAAAGTTTTAAACAATTCGAGCCCTTTCTTTCTCGTTTAATCAAGTGAACGAAACGACGTTGCATGCATGTGACAGACACGAGGCAACATGCACGTGACAGGCACGCTCACTCCACATGGATACTTTACTAGACTCACCCTTCATACACGTGTAAGTTAGTGCCAGGAGTGGCCAGTCCAAACGATTGCTCTTGAGATCCTGGATAAAAGATAAATGTCAAATTTTAAGATCTAGATTTAACATCATTAAATTCTTCAGCAACTTACCACTGGCTTTTGCAGCTCGCAATTTTCGATTGTGACTGTAATTTAAAAAAAAAGAAGTAGATTTAGTAGGGTGGCTCTCACAATAATAACTACACCAATAAATGTGTCAATTCTCAGTAAGTTGTATCCTTTCATACAACCATCATAGCTATTAGCTGTATTATCACAGCGATCAGCACCAAATTGATAAAAATCTAATGATCCAAAATACGAGTAATGCGATTTCAAAACATTTCTCGGAATGCAATTTCCCTACATCCCTCAGCACACTATAATTGCGTTGACGAATACCATTTCCCTAGCCTTACCGCGTATTTTGGAATATGTGATGATATCGATGAACTGAAGTGGTTATATAACAAATAGTATCTGGGATTTATATTGGATACCAGAAAGTGCGAGGGTATTCGGTTAAACAATCTAAATGTTCAGCGTTCTGGGTCCGATTCCCACCAAAAGACCTGAAAGTTGAGTTCGTTTTTATCGTAACAGGTCTGGATTCGGTTTAACAATAGGTTTCCGCTAAAATTACACTCAAAGCTTCTATTCTTTCACTTCTCCGCTTAACGCTCCGAAGTAAAATTGCAAAATATCACTCCCATTATCAAAAATGCAACTACCGTCAGTCATATCGCCCTCCTAAAGCCACAACATGAAAATGTGTGGCATGGCATTCACGAATGGTTCTTACCTTCGTCTCATAAGACATATCACACACAGGAAACACAACAAAAACATGAACAAGATGACACCGAGAGCAACAGCAGCAGTTAAAGTAACATCAAAGCCATCTTCTTCATCGTCCGGTTTTTTGGGCTGAACAGAAACGTGATATTTAAACAGTCAAACAGAGAAACTGTTACAAAAACGTAACTACGTTGAAGTCCATTGTACAGATAGAATGAAACCATCACACAAATTTCATCCACTAACCTCGACTGCGTTGACCTTATATCTTTGAAAGATTCCAATGAGCCTTCCATAGTTTGTATCAATTAATCTATAAATCAGTCAATCAAAATATGGCAATGGTCTTTAATGTAAGGGTAGTATATTTTAGCGCACTAAGAGTTTTACTGGAACTTACACACGGCAGTTTTACCGAAATAAAGCCAAGCAAAGCTGTACCAAACACCCCCTAATGTCGTCAATTACCATCCCATGGTACGCCAAAGACACGTCGCCACGCTCCTCCATTCATCGCACTTTGCCATGCCATGTATTACCTTACCATTCTCCTAAATCACATCACGACTCTACAGTGCACCCTATAAAATAACATAGCCCAACGAACTACTATACAATCCACAAAAACACACTGTATTACACCATACTTCAACCGACCACAACTTACCACCTCACTATCATACCACAATGCACTAAAACACACCTCCGCCATACCATCACACGCTGTCGGAACTTATTTCTAGTCATGTTTCGGTAAGGGATTTACATCAGCCAAAACCCGCACTTACGTGAGAGCTGTATTCTTATCAACAACTTTGTTTGTTTTCGGATCCACGGCGTGCATGAATATATCCGTCCTTCGAAGTAAAGGAAAATTTACTTTCACAATTCACTCACACGAAAAACAAAGAAATTTATGGAACTGACAATCTTGTTTATGGTCTGTAATTTCGATGGCAGGACATCTTCCGTCAACAGAATTCTCTGCCTTTTAAAAGAGTTATCAATATTTACTTGGACAGATCGTATCTCCCGTTTCCTTGAAGATGATATTGGATGTTATCGACATTAAATTCCAGACCAGTTGCTTCATCCAGTGCCCTAAAATTAAGTCAAGAAAAGAACACATGCATTATTTTCTTTTAAAAACGAATAAGAGGAGATACTATCAAAGGGAATTCATCTCTTTCCTTCCGTAAATATCTTCCATACGACTCAGGTATTTTATATTTGAAAATAGTAATTCGAGATATGATTTTTAGAAGCTTTTTATCTGAAACTAATTTTCGTATGTGAAATTCTAACTTCATAGGTAAAAAAGTATTTGGTATACCAAGCTTTACATGTGACATTTCCCAAAGAGATAGATATATCTCGAAGATGTAAAGGAGTTTACAAACTTGCTTATTCAGCTAGTTCTCCTTATTGACACGATCTTACTTCGTACTCAGAAAATGACTTCTCACACGAAAGTTGGCGCCAAGCGTCAGTCTTCTTATAATCCAACCTGTGCTATTTCAACCACGAAGACAGTATTCCTGTAGAGTAAATATCTCTCAAATCCACCAAAAATGTAACATGATCACTCAAATCCATACCTCTTAATAATATCGATATTCTCTCGAACATACTCTGTGTCATTAATGCCCAATGTTAAGCGAACCCTCTGATCGTCCACCAATACGAAAATCTTTAGCAAGTAAAAGAAAACTCTCTAAGCATGTTTTTAAATTTTTATGCGGGTTATAGTTTGAATGCCACTGGCATGGATACACATCCTCAACAACAACAAAGTCAAACAGAACCGGCATTCGCAGGGTTAGTAACAAGAAGCTAATTAGCCTTTCAAATCCAAGAATTCTTTTGCTGAACTCTCTAAAGGTTCGGGCGTAGGATGTCACGATGCATGAACGCACGGATATTAGTCCGTGGGAAAATGGGTCATTTTTGGATTACCGTTCTCCCTCGGCATCAAAACGAAGTCCAGTTCAAAACCTTTCATAGTAAGAGTTTTGTTTGGCTTTCCAAACAAACTTACGTTCGTACGAAGGACTTTGAACAGCAACTTGTTTTAAAGTCGAGCAAAAAAGGCTGTTCGGAATGGGCTTATTAGTACAAAGTGAAAATGCGAGGTTTTGAAACGCTTCAAACGTTTTGCCAAGAACGCCAATCTGGCATTTTCACTTTCGATCAGCCAAGGATAACTGGGTTGCTTGAAACGAAACGTTTCAAACCAGCCATTAGTGCTGAGATGATAAGATAAATTCAGCTTTTGCAGCAGTATGATGGCTATCAACGAGTAGTTTTGCGCTTTGTGCTACTAGCTTGTAGATTGAGAAAGCGCATGGTCATCTGGATGCATCCGTCAAACTGAAAAAACTAGAGCAAACTGACTAACCGTCACATTAGTTGTGGCAGTGAACGATGGATCTTCACAAGAGTAGGAAAAGGAGTAGGCTTTCCCAACTCCACTTGCAAAATACTGCTGCTGTCCAGCCAAAATCCAGCCCGTTTCTGGCTCCACGCTGAGCAGCTCCTTGGGGTCAAGATTTATTACTTTATACACGAGTTTGCTGTTGTTGCCTTTGTCGTTGTCTATACACTAAATCAGAGATGAAATGTTAAAATCAGTTGAAATCGCAAGGAACCGTGAAAATTAACCCGAGAGAGCAGTCTAACCTTGATTTGCGTTATTCGACTTTGGTACTCCGCACTTTCAGAAACTCCTTTGAAGAAAGAGATCAAAAAACATGGCAGAAACGCTAAAATCGTCTAGTAAAAAATGCAGAGTCAAGTCACGAGGAGTCGTCAGGTGTCTTAAAGCTAAAATTCCGAACTAAATATTGTAATTATCTTACCTGCTTTGTAGAATTTATATTTGAAGTAAGGTGGGTTGTCATTTTTATCTGCAATGCTTATGGTCACGAGTTGAATATTGTCTTCAACTAAAAACACATAAAAGAGGAAAAAGCAAGTTAAAATTTAAACAAGACGATTTACAATGGACAACGTTTTCTTGCGAGTTAGTGATTGTAACCATTCAATAAACAAAATCTTTAAAACAATACAAGATAAAATATATTCCAAAGAGGAACATCTTGAAAACTCAGAATACGAATCAAAATCAAGACGAAAGTTGAATTAGTAATATTTCGGTTTTATTTCAAAACCATCATCAGACCAATTAAAATTACATCAAGTATGCACAGTTTATATATACATAGGGGGATGACATATTTATCCTCCTATGTATATATAAACTCTGCATACTTGATGTAATTTTAATTGGTTTGTGATGGTTTTGAAATAAAACCGAACTATTATTAATTCAATTTGACTCGTATTCTGAGTTTTAGATGTTCCTTTTCGGAATATGTTTTATCTTGTATTTTTGTCAAATTATCGGCTGGCTCTGGCTTTAAAACAAAGTTGGTAGAAAATTAAATTGGGTTGCAATTGAAGCGAGCGGACTGCTCTCTAAAAAACAAGTCATGGGGTTTTTTCAAAGAAAAATCGCCAATTATCCCCAGGCTTCACACCTCCCTGCTCGTGTTCTTCGGTTACCTGGCGTCACAGGAATAACGTCGCTATCCACCGAGCGTTTCCGACGACGAGGATTGCCTTTAACAGGACCAAGACTTTGGATGTACTCAGAGGTTTGCTGGAAGGAAATTTTATAATTGGAGAAATCATTCCAACGAAAAGAAAAATTGAGTTACACCTAAGTCAGTCACCTAAGTCACGGGTAAAACGAACTAAACGTGTAGACGACCTAAATGATTTAGTTCGTCTACATAGACACACTAAATCATTCAGGTCGTTTAGAAATTTAGAACGTCTTTGCCCGTCTTTATACGAGACGAATACGAATTAAATCAGACAAACTAGCAATCTTCGCCTTAAGTCGTCAAGATGAATTGAACGTCTGCAGTATAAAAACGACCATTATCAAACCAAATTATAAGGTTTGATCATGACTTTGTAATAAAGTCGAAATATTACCAGTTTAGTTCCGTCTTGCATTTACTCTGAGTTCTCAAGATGATTTTATTCGGAGTATGATTTCAACTCTATTACTTCAACTTGTCAGCCGGCATTGGTCTAAGTCAGTGTACAAGTGGCAAAAATACACTTATTGTTCACGTTCGTGACTAGGTTCAGTGAAGAATGTTGTGCTGCAAACTGTTGTCTTGCAGCACATGAACAGTATAACGTTTTACTCTGTCAACATGCAGTGTTGTGTTGCACCATGTGAGAAATGTTGCTCTGCTCTATGTGAACAATGTTGTCAACAATGTTGCAGACAAATAACTTTTTCGATTAATCAAGACGAACGAGTTACAATGTACAAATGTATAAGCATGAAGAAGCACTTGCACCAAACAAGCACAACAAAATGGCTACCATGTCCATTGTCATTTGAGGACATCGAGGTTGAGTGAAATGCTATGCTCTATTTTCGCCATTTTCCAAGAGGATTTGTAAAATATGTTCGACTTACCTTTGAATTGAAAACTTCGACATAAATGAAATAAGTGGCATTTTTCTCTCGATCCTTTAAGAAAAGTTCAGATAAAACATTTCGGAGTTACAGTGCAAGGGAGCAAGGTGTATGGGGCTGGGATCACACAGAAAAAGGAAAATTTGATGTGATAGTCTTTATGGGAATAAATCTCATGATCGTCCACGAACAAATCCCAGCGTAAGTTGAGGTGAACTGGTTTTGCAAAAATTCTTACAAACGTTGATGAGAACGGAAATCCCAATGAAAATTTGGCCGATCCTGTTCCAACTTGACTGTAAGCAACAGCAAACGTAACTCCGAATGCATCAAATTATTGTGACCACGGAGAGGGAGGGAGTTCCATGATAAATAAACTTCAACATTAATGTTTAACTCTGAATTCCTGTAAAAAGCCCTCGCGTTTCACTGAAGCGTTGTGGTAGTCAAATTCGGTAAATTTTATTGACGTTGTTGACATGAACTAATTTTAACACTTACAAGTTGTGCAATTGTTGTGACGACACCAGTTGAGTCGTTAATTGAAAAATAACCGGCGCCATTTCCACCTAAAAAAACCGTCAATAAAAACGCTCAAATATTCAGAAATTAGAGGGTAAACTCATTTTCAGCTTTAACGCAGCAGAATAGGAATTAACTAACATTTTAATGGGGAGGGTTTGCGATATCAAACTGAGAATTAATATCGGTTCTAATGATAAAGGCCGTTTGCCTTACGAAAACAAGTTGATTCAAGTTGAAAACAAGTTGTCTTACCTCTGATGTAGTAGAAAAGAGGATCCGTCTCGTCGTCGTCTGAGCCTCTAACAGTACCGACGACTGCTCCTGCGTTTTCGTTTTCAAAGACACTCATAGTGGCAGATTTCTGAAAAAGAGTTGTTCTGATAATGAGACATCCCATGATGAACGGGGGTGAGAGAAGAGATGATATCAAGGAGAAGAGGCACTTCAGAAAGTGTAAGAGTTGATTGAGAAGACTGCAATTCGAAAGGAACCACGGGATGGACTAAAGAACCAGAGGAATGAAAAAGTAAGCGCAGAAAAGCAAAAAAATAGTTCGAAGACAATCAAGAGTTCATGCATTGGTTGAAAAGAAAAAGGATGTTGATGAAAGGAAAAAGGGATTACAGTAAGCAGAGACTTTAAATGAGAACGATCGATTTTGAGGACTAAACAGGTAAGCACAGAGATTACGGGTATTCAGGAGCAGCAGGAATCGGTTTAGGATGAAACAAAAGGAAGCTAATGAGAGGGGCAGCAAAGGCAGTTGACGGGCTTAGAGAAGAGCTTAGTAAAGAATTAATGGTAAAAAAAGGAATATGGAAGATCTAAGAAGTAGATCGGAATCAAATGAGAATACAAAGGGATACAAGCTAATGATGTATTGCTCTTACCTGGGATTTAAACGTCGGAGAATTGTCGTTTACATCTTTAACATTTATAGTAATGATCTTAATGTCAGATTGTAACTCAGGTGAGCCATAATCGAAAGCTTGCACACCGACCTTTCAAAATAAATTATAAGAAAAATATTTAATAGAGAGTCAATCAAAAAGAACAGAAACGAGATTTCATCAGTGACGGCCGGTTGGAACTCTTCTTCATATTAGGCCAATACTTACGCCTTCATATAGTTCTCAGGGATTGTTACCCCAACTTCACGATGGCTTCTTGTATTGATTCGTGAAATGATAACATCTTTAAGCTCTACTGGCTTGTCTAATAATTACACTACTCGTGTACAAACCTCGTATTTTTGAACCGCCTCATAATCAAGATGTTGCACAGTGAAGAACTGCCCCGTCTCGTTGTTAACATCGAATATACCATCAGTGTTGCCACTCACAATCCGGTAACCAACTTTGGCATTTTTGTCCAAATCTTCGTCCGTAGCGTTAAATTGAGTCAAAACAGTTCCTATCGTGGCGTTCTGAAAATATGAATGGTTTTACTGAAAGATTCCCATGATACATCCCAGTCTGATCAGAATTTAATCAGTTGGACTTCCACAATTTCCCAGTTCCTTTTCTGTTTTCAACATTTCTGATCACCTCAGCTACCATCCAGAGGTCATGCTCATCACTTCAGTCCATTTCAGTCCGATTTCATCATAATTATCGCCAGAGTATAATTAACAATTATTGAAGTTTAATAATGACAGCGAAAATTGTCAAGATTGAGGTTTGCCTCATCTGCCTCAGCTTCAGGCGCAGACTGATAAAACTAACGAGACCTTGAGAGTTCTCGCCACCATTAGAAAACCGAATTCAATTTTTCTTTCTATTATACAATTTTATTACGTGCCCATGACAATAATATAAAGTAAAAACACCTAATTATTCATTTAACAACTATAATGGTAGCTCTGTACACTGCAACTGATTATCCACTGAATGACATTGTAACTAGCTATGATACGGATGAAACACCCCAAATTATTTACCTCCAGGATTGTAAATGTGTCGAGTTGGATAATCAGCGTTGGTTTATTGTCATTAGTGTCCGTTACCGTGACGACAACAGAGACATTGCTCTCTAAACTTGGACTCCCATGATCTCTTGCGGTCACGGTAAATGTATGAGAATGTGAGGTTTCTCGATCCAGTCTCTTGACAATTGTGACGATTCCCGTCACATTATCAATCGCAAAGATGCCTAAAAGAAGGGACAAAAGTACTGTGTCGACTAAATTACGAAGGAACGAAGTTTTATGAGGTTATCTGCCTTTACATCTGGTTGTTCATAAGGAAAATAACAATTCAAACCTGCAAGCATGCCTGCCTTCCTTCCTACCTGCCTGCCTGCCCACTTGTTTTTCTAAATGCCTGCCTGCCTGCTTGCCTGCCTTCCTCTCTCCCCACTTCCAATCCTTAGAGATCATCAAGCTAGTGGGGCACTGGCCCTTAACTTCAGTCAACAACAGGTAGCCAAATAGATTTCCCATTTTGACCTGAAGAAGCCACGAACCTTAGGCACGATGGCAGTCGGAGGACTGAGACTAGGACTTTCGGCCCCCAACTGAGTTTAGGTAAGGGCGGTGCCATATTGGCTCGCAAATTTTGGCGCGATTTCTTTCTTTAATTCTCTTAAAGTTCTCTATGTACCTCCTTTCGTTCCTTCACTCACTAACCCCACCTGCCACAACTTCATACTTTCCACAATGAGTTCTATCTACCACTAACCTGCATCATTTCCTGATGAAATGGAGTAAGATATCCTCTTGTTCTCTCCGACGTCCATGTCATCTGCATTAACCGTGACCACCTGTTCGTCGAGCTCAAAACTTTCTGGAATCTTCTTGCTATAACTGGCCTGTCGAAATACTGGCGAATTATCATTGTAATCATCGACCTGGATTATGAGCTGGAAGATATAATTTTGAGGAAAATTTTAAGTGGTGGAATTTGCTTTCTCAAACTCATTAATAACTAATGAAGCAAAAACAAAAGAAATACATAATTAATCAGTATTTAGAAATCGGAGGAAGATTACAGCTGAATTTTTCCAACTTTCGGCTGGATTTGCGCCTAAAATACTGGTTCGTTTGAGAAGTAATTTCAAACACTCGTTTAGTGTTCTTCCTCCGATTTCTAGATACCTCGAAACTCGTTAAAAAAACTCGGCTTCGCCTCGCTTTTCAACTCGTTTCTCGGTATCTAGAAATCGTAGGAAGAACACCAACTCGTGTTTGAAATATTACATCACTATATCAATGGCATGTCTTGCGACATATTTTCTAACCCTGATAACATTCCGGTTTAAATTCCGTGACAGGTAAAAATTCAGGGACCCTGTCAGTTACCACCCAAATACTATTCCAGGAACCATTTCGACCAACCTATATATAAAATAAAAGCTTTGTTTGTAACGCATTAGGTTTGACAATGACTTTGAAATAAAGTCGAAATAACACGGTGATTTGTTTCGTCTTGTCTGATGGCTTAAATGTTGAGTTTACAAGATGGTATTCACCGGAGTATATTTCTTCCTCTACTTCAAAAGCAAACAGATGTACATTAAAGTAAAATGCATGAAATGGCAAACAATACATTGGACCTGCAAAACTTGTCATAAAGGTATGTAGGGTTGTCAGTGTTGTGCATGAAATAATGAGTAAACTATATAATAAATAGTTGTTGATGTTCGACGTGATATCTGCACTTGCCAACTACTGTGTCGCTTTGTTTACCTTTGTGGTCTTTTGTTGAACAGTATCGTTCTTAAATTCATTCAAGGTCCTCGCTTCAACGATAAGTTCATAGTTATTGTTAGTTTCTCGGTCCAGGAGTGTCGTATTAGCGACATAAACTGTGCCATTATCGTGCCCAATGCCAAACACACCATCACCATTGCCACTTTTGATCACATAGTATATCGTTCTGTGTGCGTCTTCAAAGTCATCATCGGTGGCATTTACTTGGGTGATTACCGTCCCCACTCTGGCATTCTCGTTCACTCTGGCAGACCAGGTATCTTTGATGAACATTGGCGGGTTATCGTCGACATCCGTGATGGTGACGACCAATGTCACGTTGCTGCTCAAGGAAGGTGCACCCCTATCACTTGCTGTGATGGTTAAAGTGAAATTTCGATGTTCTTCGAAGTCCAGTGAGATGGCCGTCTTCACCTCTCCAGATTGAGCTACGTTTGGTAATAAACTTAGAATTATTTTGACGGTGTGTTGGCACATTACAAAAACTCAGTCTCTCTCAGTCATAGGTAAATTTAGAGAGGATTCAGTGAAAGGTTATACAGGGTCCATGTGTTAACCTGGCAGTTATTTCGGTTTTAGAATTGAATTACTACACTGATAATATTAATGAAAAATGTCTGAATTCTAATTGGCTGAGAACGGTGGAATTTCAGAGAAACAGATTAGAGAAAAAGGTAATAGAGCGGCAAAGAAAGGTAATTTAGCGCAAATTTATCGGAAACAAAGCTTCCTAATTGGTTGAAAAATCAAGTATCCCTTACAGAACCTGTATAAGAAAATTGACAGAAGTAGCGAGCAAAAATCATGGCGGGAGTTTTCAGTAGACTTTCTTGGCCAGCGGTTATCGCCACTCACCTAAGTCACTTCCTAATTTGTGGTCTCTTTGGAAAACACACTCACGCAAATTAGTTTCACACTGAACTAGAAACCTCACGAGTTCCCTTAACATATATATTTACGGGATAAAGTCGGATGAAAAAACAAATAGTAGAGAGTCAGTTTAAAGCACGTCAATTTTTGTTCCAAAGTTCCACAAAGAATAAGTTAAAATGAAGTAAAAGCTGCATATTAGTAAATAAAAGCTATTTGAGATGAAGTGGATCAAGGATAAGGGAGAAGCTGTAGTATGATCAGGTACACCAATGGATTGACCGTGGTAATGATATTACCCAAGAGATGAAAGATGATAATTACTCACATCCAACAGAGAAGACGTTGTTACCATTCTCCAAGTTTCCAATATCTTCCATTAAGTAGGTAACCTGGCCAGCAGGGCCATCGTCTCCATCAGTGGCAGAAAGGGTAAAGATCTGACGAAAAATGAAGGTGTGTGTTCGGTAAGAGAAATGTCACCTTCCTGCTTGTACAACATCCAGCAGGCCTGTCTCCCACTGAATGTTACACCGGTACGTGCATTCATATTACACCCACCTAACCATTGATCAATCTGTCTTCTTAACTACCTGTCTACACACCTACTCATCTACCCATCTATTTACATATCTATCTGCCAACCCATCTACCGACCACCCACCTAGCTACCAACATACCTACCCACCTGTTCCTCCAACGCACTTGCCTATCGACCTGCCAAACTAACCAACCAATCCCACCAACCTCCCTACTCATCCATCTACCTAGCCACCCACCTACATAGCTAGCAATTCAACGCCCTACCATCTCACAGCAACCAAATGTGTAAAACCGAATACATAGACTACATTCATAAACACTACGTTCCAAAAGTCCTATGCTTAGTTAAGAGCCCTGTAAATTGTGCAACTCCACTCCATCAAGAAGAACATTTTAACCTAAATGGTGAGGCTTACCGAAGTTCCTTTGGCTGTGTCTTCAGGGATCGAGATATGAAACGAGGAATTTGAAAACTGCGGTATCTGGTCGTTCTCATCCAGGATTGTTACAGTCACATTTGTTGTCCCCTCTAGAGATGGAGCACCATGGTCCTTGGCCTGTCGTTGGTAATAAAACAGAAATGACTGACGAGATTGTAGATTAAACAAAACGACAACGAACGTTGAAATGAAGAGGTTTCAGGTGTAAATATACAAACTGGAGAGTATGTTCATTATTCAAGTAACGACTATGAATGTTAGTTGCTTAACCCTTTCGGGTCCATACTCGACTTTTTTACTCTGGCTAACGCCAGGGGAGACCTCTCGGACAGGAAAGGGTTAAGTTATGTTGCTGCTGTGGCAAAATGTAGTTGTTTTTTACGTTGGTGTTTATTGTCGTCGTTGTTAGTTGTTAGTTGTTGTTGCAATTGAAAGGCTGCTCAAGGGATGAAAAACGCGTGCCATTTTCGTTCATTGGAATCTTAATCGATGTGAATGAGTACCAAATGAAGATAGATTGAGCCAGAAATACGGTTATCAGCAAAAAATTAACTTTCCTCTCCACTACACAACTGCTCTTACTACAAAAACATTACCTTTACTGTGAGAAAGTATCTGTTTTTAATTTCACGATCCAATTGTCTTTGAGTTGAAATCTGCCCTGTTTCATCATCAATTGAAAACGCCGAACCTACAGGAAAAACACCAGCGAGTAAGAGGTTAAAACTGAAATATTAACCGTAACAATTTTTTTATCACTGAAACACGTCCAAGGGTAACAGTCAAAGTGACGTTCAAGATGGTCGCGTAGGGGACTAGAACCGACGTTCGAAAGCGTTTTTATATCTGACAGTTTTGGTTTCGCTTTATGATTAGCAGTCAGCTCTAGCAGAGTCGAGTTCAGGACGCAAAAATTGTCCCACGTCTCTCGCTTATTAAACATGAGAGGTTAAACTCCACTCCACGCGTCTAATGATAAGCCAGAGACATGCAACATGCAAGTCTTTGTTGACTGTCACTTACCAACATTCCCAAGCGAAAATGAGTATGTTATTACACTGTTGTTTCCACTGTCTCTGTCATCAGCAGTCAGAGTTGCAATCACAGTACCTTTAGGACGATTCTAAATTAAACGTAAAATGGATGTCGAGATTCAGGATTATTGGGACTCCAGAGAGAAGGATTGAGGTTGTACCAGTCCTCACTATCAGTATATATAATCACGTCTCCACAATTCGTTTTTCATTTGATTTGAGACTGTTAATCCAAAAAAATAATGGGGGAATGGGCTCATCCTCTAGTTTTACGGCTTAGCCTCATTTCCAACGTAGTATGTATCTAAATCCATACTTTCTACTGACATTTGGGGACTCATTAACACCAGTTTTACCTCTACTTCAAGCAGGGTTCTTTTTCTAACCATCGATTAAAACATTGGAAACATGCATGAAAAGACAATCCCTAGAATTACATTAAAATCAAGACAAGGAACCATAGTTTTCCTGGAGCAGACGGTCATCGAGGGCGAAGACTGAGTTGACCGTTACTCTTAGAAAACAAGTGTCATGTCGAATTTAGTGTAAATCTGGTCAAATTGTAGTAAAGGTAAACGTTTGCAGTTTAAATTTGGGCAAGTTAAATTAAATGGGATTTCATTCGCTTTTTGTAGTTTATTTGCTTACAGCCATTATCACGATTCGACAGTTGAAAACATTTACGAATCTGGGATTTAAGTGTTTAAAGTTTCATATTAAAGTGTTTAACCACTTTCATGAGATTCAAAGGGGATAATACCGACAACTTCCAAGCATAAATTTCATTTTGATGATTTTGGTAATTTATGACAACACTCAAGTGGTTATCGACGGCGGTGAAAACGGGATTACCACTTCGTCGCCACTGTCACAAAGAAACGTACCTCCATTACAGTAAAACTGTATTCTGGTTGGCCAAATTTGGGTTGGTTGTCATTGATGTCCAACACCTCCACAACTAACTGGTATTCTCTACACAGAACGACAGGAGATTACAGAAGTACACTGTAAATTTGGATTAAGCATTGGTTGAAATTGGCCATTAGCTATGAGAACGTTTCATTCACAAAATTACCAGACCTCACGTAACTCTACAAATCCACGTTAGGAACAGGACCTTCAGCCAGACTGACCACTCATTACCAAAATGTTAATTTAAAACTGTGTTCCAACACAACTCTGTAACACTGCGTTCCTCCATAACTTCACAACATGACACATTCCTAATATTTTAAAAACGTCGCTGTCCTTACCCAGATTTCGATGGTATTCCTTTATCATCAGCAACAATTTTCAGCGAAAATATCCGAACTGCCTCAAAATCCAATTCACGTGCAACCGTTACTTCACCAGTGTCGCGGTCAATTGCAAACATGCCCTGACAGAAATTAGAATGTAATATCAGGGGCTGAAATCAGAATTATCGATACCAAGATCTAATACAAAACTACGAAAATTAAGTAGTCTGGCAATAAGACGATGCACAATTTTAGAATGAAGATCAAAGCCCTGCATAGTACCTTAAGAATAGCCATACACACAGTAGAGTCAATTCATAATATTTAATAAATAACAAGATATAACCTTTCGTTGTAAACATCACAACATCTTCAGGGATATGATTAACATTGTTGCAGGCGCCTGAAGATCTTGTGATGCTTACAACGAAATGTTAGATTTCTCTATCAAAAATTATGAATCTATTCTGCGGTGTCTACGGCTATTCTTGAAGTACAATGCTGGGCTTTTATCTTCAATTTATTAGATGATGCACAAGTAAAACTAAACTAAAATCAAAATAGGAATTTTATGCGGAAAAAAGCGTATTGACGGTCGGCAAGAGAGTAGGATTGCAGACCACTGGGTAACGAATCACACAATGTTATTTTAGCTGAAGTCATTGCGGTTAACCAACACTTTAATGCAACAACAACCAAAAGGTTCGCAACAGAGAAAAAAAAAAGCAGGCAAGCTTTACCTCATTGTTTCCATCAGCTATCATGTATTCAACGGTTCCGTTTAATCCGTTGTCACCATCCGATGCTGTGTTGTTCGCAACAGTGGAATTAAGTGAACCAGGGCCTTCTTTAAGGATCTTTTTGTCCACAGCTTCGATTGTAAAAGAGGAAAATTAGGATAGGAAATGATTTAAACGAGACTTCTTGACTGGACTGCAGACGTAACAGACGTACAAGGAACAAGTTTACATGACCAAAATTGAAGCGACTGACCATGCAAATTATTAAACAAATATACAAATAAATAAATAAACAAAGGAAGAAACACACAAAAAAGAAACAAACAAACAAGCAAATAGACAATAAACAATTATAATTGGGTCAGGATAACAAAACAACATTTTTTTGGTTCGATAATGACCCTGAAATAGTCAAAATATCACCGTTTATCTTTTTGCTTATTGTTTCTTACTTGAATCACAAGTTAAGAATCGCATTTTTCGGAATCGGTTTTATTTTGTATTTCCATGAAATGTTTGCTGGTTATGGTCTTCGGGTCAGGATAATGACACTTACTTTTTTCGAACTTGGGTGATTCATCGTTTTCATCAAGAATATTCACAACAACCTGAAACAACAGAAAACTTTTTGTTAACAAAATGTGCTACATAAAAAAGTAATGCCAAAGGAGAAAGGTCGTTCACACACTGTAAGTAATAATTGCTATTTACCCTCGCATATGCATACTTTTTTGGATTGCCACCATCCGATGCTGAAACCTAGTTTAGCAGACGAAGTAAAAGACGTTTTTGCATCAACATTGGTGGCAGCAACACCACAAGAATAAAAGGGAATCGGAAAAGACGAAAAATGAGCAAACTAAGAGGAAGAAGATGAAGGAAGAGGAGGAAGAAGATGAAGGAAGAGGAGGAAGAAGTAGAAGAAGAAGTAGAAGGAAAAGAAGTTGCAGAAGAGGAAGAAGAAGAAGAAAGAAAAAGAAAGAAAAAGAAGAAGAAGCAAAAGAAGAAGAAAAAGAGAAAAAAAGAAGAATATAACAAAGAATACAAGAAAGAAAAAGGCCAACAACGTCGACATCGACAACCACACCCTCACCACCACTACCAGCTGCAGTACTAGCACCAGGACCAAAATCAACAACCACTGTAGCAGAAGTACCATCAGCGTTACCACTCCCAACGCCGCCAACGTTACCACTCCCAACACTATCAGCGTCATCTACACCACAAAGATCACAAACATTAACACCGACACCAGGACCAGCACCAATAACGGCGACAGCTTCAAGACAACTATTAAAAGTTCCTGTATTTTTGATTTCTAATTTCTGCAACCATACTCACGTTTAACACATAGACCATCGTCTTTTCTCTGTCTGGAGAGCTTCGTGTCAGGATCAATCCATCAGCATTAACGATGAACTTTTTCTCTTCATTCCCAGAGACTATAGAGTATACAAGTTCGGCGTTTGTTCCACTGTCCTCATCAAAGGCGTAAAGACGTACAATGGGATAGTCTATGTCCGTATTCTCCATCAGAGAGACGTTGAAAAATGTCTGATTGAAGTACGGTGCATTATCATTCTGGTCCTGAAATGACATTACAAGAGAAATTAAAAACAAGCACTAAGTGACCCATGGAGGAAGTCATATTATGTGTGCTGGACCAATTCACTTCGCCCCAAATTACGGGTCTACAAATGAACCCAGGATTTCCAATAACTGTCGCTACCGATAAAAATTCTAATAACAGTTGTAAATCCAACAGAATTGAAGACATTATAAATCTCAACGTTCCTCTTGTTTGGTTCACAGGTTATGTTGACTTGGAGTAAGTTTAAGCGGGTTAAAACTTGATGTAAGTTTAAAAGACTTCCTTTGACGTGCATCGACTAACGTTTTTCCCTGGCCTCAAGGGAGAGTCAAAACTAAAAGTTCACGATTGAATTACTTACAATGATTTGTATCAACAATGACTTCGTGTCGTTTTGAGGAGGAATTCCGTGATCCTCAGCCATTACTATCAGTGAAAAATTCTTCTTGATTTCATAATCCAGAGGTCCAGTATTCGTAATTTCTCCAGAAGTACGGTCAATGGAGAAGTTATTCAAAGGATCTCCTCCAACAATAGAGTAACTTATCATAGAGTTGTTGCCGGAGTCGCCATCTGTAGCCTGAATTGAAAAGAAAAAGTGATGAAATCGGAGCCATACTTAGGTGGTAATTCGCCAGGAGCAAATTAAGGTAAAGATTCCCCTTCAGCTCTCTCTAACACACTCCAAGTTCCTAACGTAACAATAATTCTGTACTGCAACAACTGGTTTACAACATGTACTCTGAAGTTTATTCTGTCAATGAAAATGTCGTTTCGCCTTCTTCTTGGACGGAACGTTTTTCCCAGCCGTGAGAAACTCGTCTCTCGTTTCCAACTTGTTAGGGAATTTCTGGACGACATCATTACACAGTCTGTTTTTTACCGATGATTCTCGGTGTGTATGAAATTAAATTACCTTCACGATGACAGAAAAGCTAGTTTTTTGATTTTCATTGATGGAAGCTGATGCTGGCAAAGCTTGGAAGACGGGTTTGTTGTCGTTGAAGTCGGTGAGCAGAATATTGACAGGCACTCGAGTGATCCGATCCCCGCCATCTTTGGCTTCCACCTTAAGAAAATATGTGCGTTTTGATTCAAAATCCAAAGAGCTTCCCACAGAGATCGTACCGTTGTCTTGAGCGACTGAAAACCTAGTAGAAAAAACAAACAGAGCATTTAATGTTCACTGTGTTTCACGAAATTTATAGTCTTGAACAGTGAAAAGATTTTGGAGCAAATGGTTGGAAGTATTGATGACTGCTGAGAATATTTAGTTTTCATCGCTTACTTGTCAGCACCATCACCAGAGAGACTGTAGGTGATTTCACCAAGTTCTCCTCTATCACCATCAGTAGCCTAGAGAGAGGGATAAAAATAGAACCCAGTTTGGAAAGGAGACTGATGGGAAAAATGGGAAAAATACAAGAAAGAAGGAAAGCTTAATGCATGGAAATGGGAAGGTAGAAACTATTGTACGAAAGGAAGAATATAAGAAGAAGAAAAAAAAGAATCCAAGAAGTTTTAAATGCCCAGGAAAAACAAGGAACAAAAAATAGTTAATATAACTGAAAGAACATGTCTGAATTTAGATTGCAGACAATATGTGCACGTTCGTTAATCTTGTATCCTCAGAAAAACGACTTCTGAGAGCTGTTCGTGGTATCACCAAGCTTCCACATTTGTACTTTGTGAGTAACATCTAAATCGATTTTTAGTAATGGATATTAATTACTCAGCTGATGATTTTAAGCCTCAGCGTAGCCATTCCTGCATTTTGGTGGCAGACCGGCAACGAACACAGAACATAGATACGGTTAAAAATTTTGGCTTACTGACTAGGTCCCCTGGGGATTTTTTTTTAATTTAGGATATCTGAGACTGATTCTGAAAGAATCTTTAAGTGTTTTGTCTTATATTCCAGGCAATAACGTGATCAGTCGATAAAAATAAAAACATGAAGCAATTTAATGAGTAACGTATCGTTAATGAAACATGTAACATCATCAGAGTAATAAAGTTTGCAATTTCCAAACCAATAGCCTAAACGGCAATTTAACTACCCTAAACAAATACAAATATACAAAGTCCTTACATGTTTACTACCAAAAAAGATTCGACTTAAGCACTGACCGTAACTTGTCCAATGACGGTTCCTGGTTTATCCGACTCGTTCACCGTAAAGTTATACTGACTTTCGTTGAACGTTGGTACGTTGTCATTGACGTTTGAAATGTTGACTGTGACAGTCTGATTAGCAGAAAACCTTTCAACTGAGATTGTTTCTCTTGCTACAACCTACAAAGCAGCAAGGAGTAGAAAAAGTCGTTTTATACCTTTAGTTATTTGTCCTGTGAACCATATTTACACGCTTTAGACAGTGTCCATTAAGTAAGATCAAGCAAGCCAAAGATATCTGAAACTAAAGTAACTTTGCAACTTGATATAAGGTTGAATACACCATAGCTGGCATAAACGGATGAAGGACATGGCGTTCGAAGGGAATGTACTGCATATGTGAAGTAATTTGATATAAGATTGAAGGCCTGGTAGTCGACTTCATCTGATAAAATGCACCATTAGAAAGGTCGCCAAACAAACAACTTCGAAAATATACAAAAATATGGCAGAGTGTATGCCAAACCATCGTGTTTACTTGATTTGTTTAGTTGAATTCCCCCAGTTTGTCTTGTCAGGAACAATATCTAGTTGTTGTTTGTACATGGACTTGCGATCAAATCGCCAATTCGACACATGTATGGATTTAATAATCAAGATATTGTTCAGCTACGTGGTCATAATTGACGTACCACAAATGTAAATTGTTCTTCCATTTCATAATCAGTTTTCTTCTTCAAAACAATTCGCCCAGTTTTAGGATTAATCTCGAAGAAGTTTTCCGGATCTCCATCTATGGAATACTCGAATAAATTATTCTTGGCCTAAAATTAATAAAGGTCAAAGAAAATCAGATGTGCGGACAAAAATCACATCAAAAAGAAAGAAAGAGACCAATATATTTGGACATTATCTTCCAAAAGTTGAGAGAATACAAGCAAATTAACTATGTGAAGAATTAAAACTGCTAGCTTGGTTTGATCTCCAAATGTCCTGACGTTTAGGAGCTTGTCGACATCAGCAGAAAACTCGAGGGGTACAATTGGGTATTATAACATAGATGTAATACAACGCCGCTTCTGATTGGCTGCTATGCGTGCTCTTTATCTCGATGGAGCACGGGAATAAAAAGCAGGAAAACTCTTTGGAAAGCGGTCAATCAAATATGTTGCCTGAGGCCTTGAGGATCACCCGATGTTCAGGGGCCAACCAAAAAGTTTGGAATTTTTGGCTTACTTAAGGAGACAGCAATTTTTAATCAGCGAAATAAAGCTTGTTTTCCGTTATTTTGTGTCTGATTCTATGTTATAAAAGGAATGGTTCATGATTTGGCGTGCTCCATTGAGTTATGGATACACTTGGGAAGTTGAAAGAGCACTCAAAAATCAAGAGTTGATCACAGCTATCGCCTCGAGCAACCCTTACCCTTTTTTCGTGCTCTCCCAACCTCCCGCGTACATCCATAACTCAATGGAGCACGCCATAGCATAAAATATATATAATATACTGAGTGCTGATGTTGGTAATTCACATCATGTTGTTGTTTAACATAAATCACCAATAAATATTAAAGTTAGGAATGAAGAAAGAAATTTAAAAGTAACTAATACAGCAATAGTAGTAGAAAAGCTACCTCTCTGTCTTGGTCAGTAGCACCCATTTGGAAAAACACAGGTGTGTTTACAGGGGTGTCTTCTGGAATGCTGGTTGTGTATGGGATGCCAGTGGTTGGAAAGGTAGGTTTGTGGTCGTTGACGTCTTCAATCGTTATAAAAACAGTTGTACTGCTAGAGACATTGCTAGAAGCTTCTGTAGCCTAACGAATACGACATAAAATGCTGATGAATTTAAGTGGAGAGGAATGGGTTGAAACGAAAACAAATGAAATGAAGCAAAAAAAAATGAATGCAGGTGAAGTAGACTGGAGTCAAGTCAAGTAAAGTGAATAGAAGTGAAGTGATGTAAAGGGAAGTGAAGTGATGTAAAGGGAAGAGAAGTAATGTAAAGGGAAGAGAAGTAATGTAAAGGGAAGAGAAGTAATGTAAAGGGAAGAGAAGTGAAGTGATGTAAAGGAAAGAGAAGTGAAGTGATGTAAAGAGAAGAGAAGTGAAGTGAAATGGAGTGGAGTAGAGTGAATTGGAGTGAAAAAAGTGAGTGAAGAGAAGAGAAATGAAGAGAAGTGAAGTGAAATGAATTGAAGTGGAATAAACTGGAGTGAAAAGGGAAGTGAAAAGGGAAACGAATAAAAAAAGTCAAGTGAAGTAATGTGCAGTGCAGTGAAAAGAAGTAAAATAAAGGGAAGAGAGCTAAAGTGAACTGAAGTGAAGTGGAGTGAACTGGAGTGAATAGAAGAGACGTGAAATGGAAAAAAAGTGAAGTTAAGTGCAGTGTAGAGAAGTGAAGTGAAGTAAAGCGAAGTGAAGTGAAGGGAAGGGAGGGGAAGGGAAGAGAAGTAAAGGGAAGGGAAGCAAAGGGAAGAGAAGTGAAGCGAAGTGGGGTGGAGTAGAGCAAACTGGAGTAAATAGAAGTGAAGTGAATGAAAGGATATTGAAGTGAAGTGAAGTGATTCAAATCGGATACGATAAAAATTAACCTTACCTCGACAGTCAGCTCAAAATAATCCTTCCCAGCATCCCTGTCTATGGATGAGTTGGTCGTGATCAAGCCAGTCGAGTTATTGATAGTAAAATTATGATCCTTGTCTCCTGTTATTAAAAATAGTTACAGAAACGGTGTAAACTGGCTTTTTATGACAATAAAAGAGAACAACGAGGACAAACATAACCAATCAGCGACCAAATCGTCCCTTTGAAGAATCCCAAATTTCAACTGGAATTCCTCTAGTAAAACTGAGGTGATTCATACGGAGTGCGGTCTCTCTCTTATATTTTGTGTTTTTTTCTTACGAAAATAATCTTTTCCTTTACTTTAAAAGATTTACAATTGAGATTAGGCAAGTGTTACTATCTTTCTTAACATTTCACCTCCAGTAATGGCATATTCAACAGGATTGTTGATTCCACGGTCACCATCGAATGCCTTGACTTGCACGACGCTGGACCCCTGATGATGAAAAAATAAAAACAAATAAAGAAATATTTTTAAACTTTTAACTTGTCAATGATTTAAAGTCAGCAAGAGATTGAGCACTAGTAGTTTCCACAGGTATACTACTTCACAGGACAGCTACCTTATACGTAAAACTGTTTTTGAGGAATTCAGAGAAAGATCTTGGAACAAACCGACAAAAGAAAGCTTTCTCGGTTTAACAGAAAAGTATTTTTAGACACTTACCACAATAATACTTTCATTAATATCTGCCCTGTAAGACGATTTCTCGAACTCTGGAGGTTGATCACTTTCATCGGTTACTTTCACAACTAGAGTAGTCGTAGAGTTTAGCGAAGGAGATCCACGATCCTGACAGATAAAAAAAATCATGTCCGTTTTAAAGAGAATAATTACAGCCTAGCAAATAGTTTACTACTGAGCGGTAAACAGAACGACAGATAGACGGACAGGTGAATGAACAGATAGACAAGCAGACGGACGGACGAACAGACAGGCTTGCGGATGAACGGACGGACTGACTGACAAACTGAGACAGATATATAGATAGATAAAAGGATGGACAGACAGACAGAGAAAGATAGATAGACAGACAGCAAGATAGACAGACAGACAGACAGAGGCCGGCTGAGAGATTGACAGGTAGACAGATTGACAGATAGACAGACAGACAGACAATCGTGATTTCAACTTGGTGTTCCATCAGTAAATACGCACCTTCCCATGAAAGCCGAGACTCGACTAACAACCCAGTGCAAAATCTATTTTTATTTTAGGGACGAACAGGGGACAGAGTCGTTCAGTTACACTTATAAGAGAATATTAGATTTGCTTACACAGTGAAAAAGAGTACAAGAAAATCGCTTACCTTGGCTATTATGTTTAGATTGTATAGGTTCTTTTTCTCATAATCCAATGTTCCAATCAGGGATACTTTTCCAGTCACCGTCTTGATTAAAAATGACTGAAAAAGGAAATGGAAAGGAAAGAAAATATGAATACTAAATTACGATCGTGTTTGAGTAGAAGATGCAACGCCGGATTGACCAGTAACTTAGGTAACCAATAGGTTACGGGGCCCCCAACAGAAGGGCCCCCCCGAAAATTTGATGTGGGGGGGGGAAAGACACGGTCACTTCTAGAGTAAACGAGTGTTAGTGTTAGTATTACTATTACAGTAGATACTGTAGACTAACCGATTAAGAGAAAAATAAAAATTGCTTTACATAAAAATTGGGTCTCACTAAGGAACCGAAAAAGACGTTCAGAACAGCGGGATATTGAAAAAAGCGGGATGATTCGTAATAGCCGACATAAATTGTGCTGATAATTTATTCGAAATAAAAAAAGATCGAAATAAGCGCTTTTTTAAGTGGCGTTCGAAGCAGCGGACTTTAAAACGCGCTTCTTGAGTCTTAACCATGGAATTGCTGTCTGCTTAGCAGGGCCCCGCAAAATGGTTAGGTTACAGGCCTCCCCAAGGGTTAATCCGGCGTTGAGAAGATGCAAATGTTCAATTATTCCATCCGCTGTTATGCTTTGAAAACGTAATAAGATTTAGTATTCTTTTCACCATTCTACAGAGTCTAAAGCTAGCATTTGGAGTGCTGCTTCTCCTTCCATTAAGTTTCAGTTTCGTATTCACTCTACTTCTCACTTTACCTGGCAATCTGATGTTTTACAGTCATCAGTGAAGTAGAACAGAACTGTATCACCATCAGCGTCGTCTGCACTCACTTGGATCAGTTCCTTACTTGGGGTGTTCTGCATTACGCATGTGTAAATTTAAAGACAAAAGTTGAAAAGATGCGTTAAAATGCACAAAAAACCCTGATGTTTTGTATAAGATTAACGTAACCGTGTTATAATTTGCTTTTAATAATCCTCTTATGATTGCTAGACATTGTGTTTGCGTGATTGTCCTCTTATTGATATGTAACATAACTATAAACAAAACAGTGTTAAAAACTGTGGCAACGCCTTCAATAACAAAGAATTAGGAATGATCTGTTAAAAAAGACATTACACCACTACTTGACGCATGTATACCATCTACTTGACAACGCATGAAAATAACCATCTACCAAAATAATTCATCTTACCTCTTTTATTTCCTTCGTGTAGGGAGTTCCTTGAAAGACCGGTTTGTTATCATTAACATTAAGAACAATAAACAATAAAGTTGTCGAAATCTGCGTAAAAAATATGAAAGCTTAATGTTACATTCTTATATGAAAAGGAAAAAACAAGAAACTAAGCGCCATTGAATTCAGACAGGTTAAGAAAACAGTAAGGACACTAATGTAAAACAACAATTGCATCAGCAGCAAGAACCAAACCAGGAAAGCAGTTAGGCGTCAAATAAAACGACAAACAATGTCTCGATTTACGACAAGAAGAAAGCAGGAAGGCAGTGAGGACACTCATTTAGTATAACAACAACAACAATCACAACAATAACTATAACAACCACAATAACAAGAACAACAACAACCACAGTAACAATAACAACCACAATAACAACCACAATAACAACCATAACAACAATAACTGTGACAATAACAATAACTGTGACAATAACAATAACAACAAAAACAACGACAACGACAACAACAACAACAACAACAACAACAATAACAACAATAACAACAATAACAACAATAACAACGATAACAACAATAACAACAACAACAATAACAACGACAATAACATAAACAACAATAACAATAACTATGACAATAAAAATAATTATTACAACAACAATAACAATAACAACAACAATAACAACAACAACAACAACAATAACAACAACGATAATAACGATAACAATAACAACAACAATAACAGCAACTATAAGAACAACAACAACAGCAACTATAAGAACAACAACAACAGCAACTATAAGAACAACAACAACAGCAACAATAACAGCAACAACAATAACAGCAACAACAACAACAACAACAGCAACGACAACAACAGCAACAGCAACGACAACAACAGCAACAGCAACGACAACAACAGCAACAGCAACGACAACAACAGCAACAGCAACGACAACAACAGCAACGACAACAACAGCAACGACAACAACAGCAACGACAACAACAGCAACGACAACAACAGCAACGACAACAACAGCAACGACAACAACAGCAACGACAACAACAGCAACGACAACAACAGCAACGACAACAACAGCAACGACAACAACAGCAACGACAACAACAGCAACGACAACAACAGCAACGACAACAACAGCAACGACGACAACAACAGCAACGACGACAACAACAGCAACGACGACAACAACAGCAACGACGACAACAACAGCAACGACGACAACAACAGCAACGACGACAACAACAGCAACGACGACAACAACAGCAACGACGACAACAACAGCAACGACGACAACAACAGCAACGACGACAACAACAGCAACGACGACAACAACAGCAACGACGACAACAACAGCAACGACGACAACAACAGCAACGACGACAACAACAGCAACGACGACAACAACAGCAACGACGACAACAACAGCAACGACGACAACAACAGCAACGACGACAACAACAGCAACGACGACAACAACAGCAACGACGACAACAACAGCAACGACGACAACAACAGCAACGAACGACAACAACAGCAACGACAGCAACGACAACAACAGCAACGACAACAACAGCAACGACAACAACAGCAACGACAACAACAGCAACGACAACAACAGCAACGACAACAACAGCAACGACAACAACAGCAACAACAACAACAGCAACAACAATACCAACAACTACAGCAGCAACGACAACCAAAATAAATATAACAGCATTAAAAATGACAAGGAAAACTACAACAGTAACAACAACAACAAAAGAAACAACATGTTGTTACGAAAAACTTACGTCTCTGTCAGTTGATTGAAAGTCGTCTTTAACAATTACTTTGAAATCATAGAATTTCCTTGCCTAGGTAATAATATTTATAATGAGAAACCGAAGTATTCAATTCTGCTGCACTTATAGAAAAGGCGACTGATATCTCGATAAAGAACTGAGGTCCTTACTTCACGATCTAGTTTTCTTTTCAAACGAAGATATGCGTGTAAGGGAGGATTACCACTAGGATTAACTACTCCGTCAGGACCAACAAGATCAAATAAGTCTTGGCCAACGCTGTCCAGATACATTGTCAAGGTATCCCTCTTATTGTTATCGTTTGCAGTAACGTTTCCGACAAGAAATCCTAAAAATACAATCAAGAGAGCAACTATACCTTTTCACCCAGACTTCTAATCAATTATTCTTCATTTGAAAAAAAAAATTAAACGCTAGCTAATAATTCTTTATTTTAATCCTTTAAATGGAAGGGTGTTTCGGAGCTGTTCCCGTGACGAGAACAATCGTCTGGCGTTAGCCACAGTAACATTAATAAGTTGCCAAATGGTAGTTGAGGAAGCTAAAGGATTAAATTTGTTTTCCAGCAAGAGACACAACGGTTTTCGTTCTTGCGCATAGATGTTATTGGCTACTTGAGACTGCGTAAATGCATATGGCCGTGAGAACTGCCAGTGACTCTTAGTGAAAATGCGCCGTTTTTATATAGGGCCCCAGCAAAGCAAATTCGACGGGACAGTTTGCAATCGTCAAAAATCGGCTAGTATCTGACAAGTCGGACGCTCCCAGGAATTTGTTCGGGGACAATATTGTTTGAGAAAAACAACGGAACGGTAGCTTACCAATAGAGGCGTCTTCATACGCTTCGTAGTGAGGAAAGTAAGAGAGGTAAGGCAGACGGTTTCCTGGAAGAATAAAAAATCACGTTAGCCATAGTAAAATCGGAATAGGATCGAAGAGTTAACACAAAATATGAGAAACCGAGAAGGTTCTCGACTCTGTGTAAGATCAATTAGAAAAGAAGAAATCAGGCAGGGTGAGGGAGCGAGGAAATAATTAGCCGTAAAGGATAGCATGGCGAAAGCATTTCATGAGGAGGTAAAGGAAAGGGTGGGATGAAGAAATGAATGGAGAGAAACTGGAACGACATGGAGAAAAACTGGAACGACATGGAGAAAAACTGGAACGAAATGGAGGAAAATCGTGAACGAAATGTATGGATCACGTTAAAAACAAAGTTACACCAGGATAGAGAGAGTAGGGCCGATATAGGAGAAGGAAGATCCAAGCGGATGGTTCCACACCGAACAGGGGACTAAGGAAGATAAGAAAACAAGGCTAAGGGGTGAATTTTGTTGTGAAAATGGAGTGCTGAGTAGGCAGTTCTCAATCGATCTCGAAAGAGTTTAAAGGTTGTACTCTGTCAGCCAAAACACAAGAGAACGAAAGCAACGCTACGTCATGCGGAAAGAGTTAAGGTTTTGTTTTGATATCATCTTCCTTTAGCGTTTAGCAAGCTGAAGAGAAAGACAAGCAGAATGACGGCGCTGTCTGTTTATCTTCAGGGGAACCAACAAGTGAAACGATTTTTTATCACAAAGTAACCACTCTTTCTTCAACAGATTAATGAAATGTTTCGTAAAGACAAACAAATAGCTCCTGCATATTTTAAGTGCCACTTTTGCATCTCGTTGATCCCACTTTGGATAAGATTAACTCATAGTGCCGAACCAATACAAGTGTATTATAAAATCCAGGACCAATAAATACATAGCGGAAAGAATATTTCTAAACTTGTCTAAAAGTTTCAGCGGACTGATAAAAGAACTCGGCTCATTTGGAGCCAACAATGCACATATCTGGTGTATTCCAATCCACGGATTATCCATTCAGAGAATTTAGAATGCTGTTGCTTCCAAAGCGGCAGCACACCGTCGCAATTTCTCCACATTCCTTTCACCTCGAAGCTAGGAAAACTCTTACAGGTGAATGTTTAAGCGTTTGATTCGATACAGGACATCACAATGTCTGCCGTGAAGATTTTGACAAACAACTTGGCAATAATATCATGAACAATTGTTTGTGAATCAAGTAGGCTGAGATAAAATTAGTGTCTCATTCACGTTAAGAAAGTGCAGGGACATAGGCTAAAATCATACACCACACCTTGGTTACATTATTTTAACCAAACCAATATTGACTTACCCATGGTCAGTTTTGTTTGTGCCAGACATACGGTTATGAAAAGGATAGCGAGGACCGCCATTGCTGATCTTTCAAATATAACTTTACCAGTGTGAAGTGGTAAAATCCAAGACACAACTCAGGCCACTGACACAGTATAACTAATTGACCTTCGTCAAGTACTTCTCCCTGTTAAACGGGAACAAACTTCTTACTTCGGTTAATATATAAATGACGAAAACTGTAATGCGGTTTGAAGCCCACAACAGCAAAACCAACCATAACAACCTGTGCATTAAAACAAAGCAGGTCCATAAACCTCACATGAAGACAAGAAAAAAACGTACCAATCACTTTAACCGAGTGAAGTATGACTGAAATTTCTCAACTGCCAAATATGAACTACTGTGTGGAAGAAAAGTTGGCTGCGTTGAAAGGAAAGCAAAGCGAGTCCCATACTCGGCTGATATCAATTTATCTTCGCACAGCAGGCGACTATTTAAACACCTTACCTGTCCATGGATACATAATTGACCTTATATATTTCAGAATTTAAAACCCTAGCGCCACAAAATAAAGGATGATAGGACGAGGAAATAAGTTTAGCAACTCATTAATGATCCGGTAGTCTATGACCTACCTCCGCTGCCAGCGTGTTTGCTTTTGATTTTGAGAGAGAGATTAAGTAAGACTTATTTTCGACTGATAAACGAGATTCCTTTCACTGAGCCCCATGGGAAAGTTAGCAAGCATTTACATAAATGTACGCGTTTTCCAATCCTCAGTTTTTAATTGAAAAAGGAGTAGATGTCTTTGAGTTATAAACAAATCTTTTATTCCTTGGCAGTGATTCGGATCTAAGGAATATTTACTTTATTGTTGCTAAGATATTTATTCAGCAAACTATAGCTGGCGCCCTTGGATTAAGAAAAAATGCAAATTTTATGAGGAATGGGAATGCATTTAACACTACAAACTAAACAAGTTAACGAAGAAATAGCTATCAGACTTACAACACATTTTATACGAACGTCAAGCAGAAGGAAAAATTCTTGCAAAGTATTTTTAAGGAAATGCAAATAAAGTTATCGTATCAACGTTCACCTATAAAATATTCATACCCAATTCTCGATATCATTAATCATTCCAAAAGAGATATAAACACTTTTTGATTTATTATCTTGTGCTTTTTTTCTCGAAACCTTCCATGAAAAATCATGGTGGGACGATTGGCTTCATCACCAATGAGTATTCTGTTACATATCTCGAAATATAAATGTCAATTTGACGGCCTAAAATGGCAAAATCACTCAAGCAGTCAGAGACATTGAGCAATTGCCGGCAGATGATATTTACGTCATCTTAGGCTAAAATAAATATAGCCAGGAATATCAGTGATGAATGAACAAAGAATGAATGAAAAATGAAATATTTAGCTCCTAATACGACTTTACTTCATTGTCTATCATCAAACATCATCTGTACGAAAGTGCAAGTGCTGTTTTCTGTTGCACTTAGCAACACGTCTTCGACGAACGTCGGTATACAGCTGAGAAACTATGGTAACGCACCTACGCTGAACAGTATGAAACAGTAGGTAGCCTGGGAAAGAACTGGTGCCCATGGCACTCTGTTTGATCCAGGGGTTGTCAACACGAACAGGGCTTGTTTGTTCTCGGAAAATCAAATTGTCAGCTAGAAAGTAATTTTGACTCAATTTGAGAGTTCGTGGAACTACAACAATTCAGCATTTCAGAACAGAAACTTGACTTTAATTGCCTTTTTCAGCCACTGCAAGACCTTGGCAGAATAAAATCGACAAATGAGAGGTCTACTAGTGGCTGAAATAAACCCTCCATTCGCCCACAATGAGTGCACAAAGTAACCCCAGTCAGTAACTCTACTCACAGGAACGAGGGAAAGTCGTGAAGCATTAAGGGAACGTGTCTTCCCAACCTTTTTGAAAGGTGAAAATGCCCTTTTTATAGTGTCTTGTGCCCTTAACAGTGTCCTTCATGAGCTTGCGAACTGTGTGAATTTTATGGCTTAAAGAATGGATATTGTATTACAGTAGTAGCAAGAGAAAGGCGTAATTGCAGAACTGTATCGAATCACAATGATGTGAAGTGAAGTGAAAAGAACATTCCAAATGAGCTTGTAAAACACACAGTTATTATCAAGTCATCCAGTCTTTCCCACCTTTTCTCGAATTATTTTAATAGTTTGCCCACCATTATAAATGTCGATGATGGAATGCTGCAAGTTTTTCACTAAGATATATGTAGTGGTGATGTCAACACGAGGTTGGCACCAGAAACCACCTGTCGTGAGGCAGGAAAAACGCCAAGACGCTCAGGCCAGAACGCAAAATACAAACCAACATTTGTGTTCATCAGTTGGGGTTTGTCTACGAGGCAGGCTATTCCATAGTTACCCATTGTAAGCCAGGCAGTTGTCGAAAATTGGACCTTTCAAGCTCTGTAGCACAAGAACTGGAAGAGTGACAACATTCTACATCAGAAAGGAAAGTCTAACATCGGATAGGAGTAGTCACAATAAAGACACAGCTATAATAAAAACGTCATCCAAATCGAGCGGTCCCATGCAAAAAGAGAAGAAACGTTTATCCTGGACAGCTTTCCATATGTGAACGTTAAAGTCACGCTTCAGATGCATCTATGCTGAAAAAACAAAGATAACTCGAAAAGGACCAGTCTCCGTTTCAGGAACGTTATTCATTCTCAAAAATCTTCAACCTTTAAGGTGACAAATGTACCGCTGTTAAAAGACCTTTGTTCTGCAGGAACGTCAAGACTGGTAATCATAGCTAAAATTGATACCTATATTGACTACAGTCGTTTTCGTGAAAATACTGTCTGGATTTCGAAAATACGAATTCAAAGTTGCCATTTAATCTGATAAGAACGGAATATCGGCAAAGCAGTAAAAATGACCCTGGAAATCAAAACCGCGCATTTCTGGCGCGGAACATTTGCGGAGTTGTTGGCCACGACAATTTTCGTGTTTGTGTCGTGTGGAGCAACTTTGCGGCTGGGCGGAAATGTCCCAGTGGATCAACAAGCCTGGGCGTTCGGTCTTGCCATGACAAGCGTCGTCCAATGCGTCGGGTATTTAAGTGGCGGGCACGTTAACCCGGCGGTAACGGGAGCGTTCGTGTTCACGGGTAAAATAACATGGTTAAGAGCCTTTTTCTACATCATAGCACAGACGACGGGAGGTAAGTGGATATATTTAAGGTAATACCATGATGATCTCCGTTTCTATTGTTCTCAAGCAGAGATTTAATCCCTAAATTCTCCCAGCATGCATATTTTTACTAATTTTCCCTCAAAAGAGAGGAAATTTCTAATTTTCCTTAATTAACATGCACGACCGAACATCAAATAATGCTTTTAAATTTAAGCATTGAACAACTCATTTAATACAAGTGTTGGTGCCCACCATGAATAATACTAACATCCCAAAAGGAACTTCAAACAATACCAAGTAGATTTCGTCGGTCGTCATGGTATTACAAACTAATACCATGACATGTAGGGAAATGAGTGATTAAATGATTGTCCCTCCAACATACCTGACATTGCTTGAGCGTCTGTTGATAGTAACAAGTTGCGACAACTTTGAAAACAACAAGCTCATAGCTACTCGATGAGACGACGCCATTCTTACGACTTCTTACATGGACTTGAAATATGTGGATTCGGCAAAGAAATGTATTGCCGCAAACATGACATTTTAAAGTGTCTCCATTGGCACAAAACTGAAACTCTGATAAAGCAATTCTTTTCAAGGGCATGTCCATACAAGATCCAGCAAAAGTAAGCAATGATGATGCCATAATGTCGACAGGTGGGGCAACATGTACGCATTTCCCTAATATCCGATTCCAAGAAATTGTGATTGCATAGCCGTCATGGCTGGCAACTACGAAATGCTTTTTACGCTTGGATGGCTCTTTCCCTTGAAAATCGAGAAAAACTGCTCTTTATTTTTTTGTGGAAACGTTTGAAGAATTTCCAGCACAAATACACTTCGTGTCACCGTGCACAAGGCGGAACTTCTCGAGTCTAGCTAGATTGAAAAACAAGTTTTTTTCTTATCTCGTCATTCCACATATGAGTTTAGGCTGTATTCTACTTTATTTCACATTGAAAATAAAAGCTTTAGCGAACACAATTGCTGTTACCTGGTTAATTCACCGTAATGGAGAACCAGCAGCAGCACAAAACAATCTTCCATTGTCTAGTAATCCCTAGTTTTCTTCAAACATTGAAAGGGTTTCCTACGCCTACAATTAATATTTCATCACCAGCAAAATATTCCTGGAAATCTTCAATAAATTCACATACAGTCTGACCAATATTATCTTATCATTTGAGGCTGAATTTGCCAAAATTGAGCCAAGATTGTCCTAGTATCGACCTAGACTGTTGAAGACGATTGCGCTAAACATTAAGCCTTGGTACTTCATTTCAAAGTTTGACTAATGCTCAAGCATCGTTCGCCACCCTCTGGATCCGCCCTTGAAAACATACCCTTTCTGAAGACCTTTCAACCAAGAAGTCTCAGCTGGGTCTGCTGAACATGATTACATTAGTTTGAACAGAACAAACCATGACATGCAGGCAATTGAAGCGTCGAAAATTCTAAATTCAAAAATTCATGAAAAAGAAAAGCCTAAAGAAAAAAAAAAAGCCTAAAACCTCGGGTCTGCGTTACCAAGTAATCAAGTAACTTTATCTCACCTTCTCTTACTTGGCGACTCCCTCAAAGTCTGTCTTGTTTATGTCAGGTATTGCTGGATCAGCTATACTCTACGCCGTCACTCCAGGACACTTGCGAGGGGAACTGGGACGAACTTTGCTTCATGATGACGTCACGATCAGCCAAGCGATCGGAGTGGAAGCCATCCTCACATTCCTGGTGGTTTTAACGGTATTCTCGTGCACGGATACGGCACGAAAGACGAACGACAGTGGTACAGCTCCCTTGTTCATTGGTCTGGCTTATTCCGCATCGCATCTGGTTGGGGTGAGTTGAAGCCGGGAGCCAGGGAAATCTTGATTGCTATAAAAATGTCAAAGATCGATTCAACTACAACTTGGATATACTTCGAGTAAGGTTTATGCCAGGCTTTTCAGAAGGCTGGGAAAACAGTTTTTCCATAGAACTAGTACATCAACGTTCGTTGTATAGCTTTGCGCCAACTGTATTGGTTCTCACCTTTTCGATAACTTTACTGGAAAATTTCCTGAAACAAGTACTTAAAATGAGTCTCATAAACACAGCAGTTTTACGGAGGTGGGACTAGATAACGGGAAAAATGGCTCTGGCAATAGCTTTCCTTAAGCTGTTAGCTACACTTGGTCTTTACTGTGCTATAGCCGTACTTTTCCGGGATATAGCGGCTGCATATAAAGACAAAAATCTAATGTGAGAAGAGGATTGTTTTGCTTTGTAAACGCTCACAAAGGGTTTGGCTTCAAGTTTAAATACTAGTTCCTATATGTACAACCGGCCACTCATTATTCTACACTTATAAACGAAGAAGTTTCATTTTCGTAGCTGACGACGATCCACGCAGAAAGCGTAAACTCAAAATAATTATTAATGCTCAGCATAAAACACGCAGAAAGAATGGTTTTTGTTTCTTTCTTATGGCCAAGAGACATGGATAAAACTGACATGGCCATTTCTCTTACAGGTTGGTTATACAGGTTGTTCTATCAACCCAGCAAGGTCATTGGGTCCAGCTATCATTATGAACGAATACCAACATCAATGGGTATGACATATTAAAACTTTTCCATGTCCTTATTTTAATTAATCTTACTTTTCCCTAAAGTAAGTTTAATTAATATGATCCAAAACCAAACAGCAACTTCCCGAGTCACAAAAATGAAGGCATGTCCTGTTCAGCCAGGAATTGTTCCTCACTTTCACACTGTTTCTCTTTCAGATATTTTGGACAGGTCCAATGTTGGCCGGGATTTTCGCAGGGCTCGTCTACGAGTTACTGCTACGTACTTCCGTCGATGCACGCGCCTATCAGCTGTCGCCACGTGTCTGCAACTTCAACTGTTGCACCGTCGCCACACGTGATAACGTCAAACAAGAAGTAAACGCCGGGAACGATTACCCAAGCGGGGGATTTTCAGGTGCTAGGTACAAAAAACGTGACGAGTTTGACGATATTTTGAACTTCAACAGTGGAAGCGAGGGTGGAATGTATAGAATATGAACGTTTGAGGTGACGGCTCTGGTATAGAAGATCAGCGCTACTTACAGCGCCGTTGTAAACATGTAATTTTGCACGTTGTGATTGTCATCCTGGTGTGTGTAATAAACTCTTGATAGTCTATGTAGCAAGACATCCGCTCATGATTGGCTCCAGTTTGTCCTCGACGCTCTTGTCAGTTAAATACACTCTCCAAGATGTCAATCACCCGGCACAAAATCACACGTGTAAACAGCCCTTGAGGGTTGAACAGTGTGGTGACAATTACAAGATAAATAACATGGTACTGAGGAGGGAAACAGAGGATGGTTGCTACACAGAGAGGACTGCGAGAACCCTGTATGTAGGACTCAGCAGTTATTCCTCACTGGCTCAAGACTGCGGATAATGGAGTGGTCTCTGCGACTAAAGTTTTGTCTCAGGCTGTTAAAAATTCAGATTAGTTGCCATTTTGGCGGGTAGTTTCTCAAGTTTAAGCTGTGAAGCAATTGCTCTCCTTCACCAGCTTTTTTTACGTGAGAAATATGTGGCAAATTATGAGAATTAAGTACACTTAGCTATCAAGTAACGACTGCTTTTACACTAATTTCCAGACACAGCCAACACTTGGTAAATTACTGGAGGAATCCGCCATGTCTACGGCGTCGTGCGAACGTAAAATACAAACAAAAGAATAAAAGATTACCGAACTCTTTCGGTCATCTTCTATTCCCATATATTCATGTAACAAAAAAAGTGTACTGAACCATTTAAATAGGTAATTTATGGCTCGCTGAAAACGCAACCAGAAGCCGGATTATGACTTTATTCTATGTCATTAAATTATAATCTGACGACTAAAATATTCCATCTGGCAAGAGAATGGTTCCTATTTAAAAGCCACAAGGCGACTTGAGCCTGCAGTTCAATACTCTTTTGTTTCAAAGGCGCGGAAACAAGGCAACAGGGTTAAAACAAATGCTGGAACGACTCCTTTGTCTTGTTTCCATGTGAAAACGTTGAAAACTATTGTAACAGTTATTGCTTAACATAACAGACGACAATACTGATGTAAAATTCTGTGTAAAATTTAATACTCTATCTCATCTACTTCACATAAATTATATCTTATTTAAAAATTAAGTGAATTAAAATTCTTCGTTTCGCACAATTTTACGAGAGCCCTTTAAGCGATTAAAATTCATTACCTACAATAAAATAAGGAAATTTCGAGACTATGAACTACAGGTTTGAAATAATGAAGAAATATCCGAGGAAAAGAGTCGACGTTTTAAGCTTGCTGTCGGCCAAGAATTTATGCACGCGACGCGTGCATAAATTCTTGGCCGACTACTTGGCCGACAACTATACTGCATTACTGCGACAGAAAGGTGCATTTTGTAAGTCTGATGAACAAATTCATGCACTTCCGATTCCACTTTTGCATCGGGAAAATTGCTCCCAAAACTCATTCAACTTTTATTGAAAGTTGCAACAAAAAAGGAAACTTTAAAAATTTTGCAGAAAAAGTGTTTTATATACAGCACCTTCGACCTATTTGATGACGATAACGACTGCAAATTCATTTCAAACTTTAAACCAAGAATCTGAAGGTCATTAACATCGTTTTAGAGTTTCAAACAATATTCCCCGTTTACAAAGTTCTTTGTAATGTTAACTGTAAAAACTGATCGGTGAAAACAACCAACTCTAATTTGAAGATTAGCAGACAGATGTGCAATACGTTTTCGAGACACAGAAAACTGCAAGTTTCTGACGAGACACAAACCCACCCTACCTTTATACAGCCTAACTTAACTTGTCACAGCTTGAATAGCAAAGGAACAACACACTTCATCAGTATCTAGCAGCAATTTCTTACAGAAAAAACTTCGAATTAAACCCATGTCCACAAAGAAATTAATAACGTTGAAGCCTAGAAATTATAAAGTATAACAGCTGTGCATTTCAAAGCCTTAACAAGCTTATATAGGAAGAAACAAACTCCGAGAACAATAATGCCATCTTGATAATTCAAGATATGAGTTAAAATCAAGGGAATTACGATGAAATTGTTATATTTCGTCTTTATTTCAAAGACATCATCAGACAGACTAATTACAAAAACATTTCCTGGCAAAATATCACAATTTCATTGTAATTCCCTTGAAATTAACTCATATCTTGAGTTATCAAGATGGCATTAATGTTCAGAGTTTGTTTCTTCCTATATTTGTTTAACAAGTTTTTTTAACCACATTTTTTTTCTAATTCTTAAGTACTGAGGAGTTTTCAAGTAGAAAACTTTAATCTCTTTCATCCACGCAACTATTTTTTCCTCTCACGTACCAGTATTTTACTGGCTGATACAACCACTTAAAAAACTTATAAATATTGCTAAATTTTGTAATTCAATCCAACCAAAACAATCGCGTAAAATTGATCATTTTAACCACTCAGTTTTTATGAAATCCTATTAGCTAAACCTCTACACTTCATGAGCTATCACCGTGCCACGTGCAAATCTTAACTCTTTCCAGGCAGAATCAGTTTTTAGTTATTTTACTGTGGCTAAAGCGAGATTTTTATTTGCCAAGGAGGGAAGTCGAGCGGGGAATGGGTTAACTCTTCTCCGGCGGCAGCTCCCTCCTTCACGAGTAAAGTCGTGTGGCATTAGCCAGAGTAAAATAATACAACATTTGCGCTGCTGGGAAACTAAGGTAAAAAAGGCAAAGATAAAAAAATTCCATATTATTTATATCAGAATGTCCCAAAGATAAAAATGGAACATCAAAGGACTCCCAGCATGATCAGAACTAATTGCTATAAACGCTCAATCGAAATCTTCACTTCCTTATGTGAGCACTGACTGCTGCAACTCAGCTCCAACCTCCAGCTACGCATGCATGATGGGAACGTCGGGTCATTCCCGGCATGCATGGGTGCGTTTTCTTTCAAGAATACGTTCGCACGGGACCACAAACGAACTTGGTTGAAATCTGGCTCACGTTTGTCTGTCGTAAGAGAGAGAAACGAATGTAAAGAGGTCAATTTCGCGAATTAGGAACTACACGGGTTTAGTATGGAGGATAAGATCCAGCGAAAGTACCCTCGCCAAACAAGAATCTCGACTCAATTCACAAGGAGAGCCCAACCAGGTGTGCCGGCCAGGATGCACAGGGGAATACTTCCCAATTCACGGACTGCGCGCAACTTGGCCCAGGCTACTGACCAGCACGCCTTTAAGGTAAAAAAGGGGGGGGATTTAAGGAGTACGCACTGTACCATGGTCTATCTTTTCACCGAGGCCCGCCGTGTCTGAGAGAGCCCCTGGGTAGAAATAGCGTGTTAAGATATCCACCAAGATTGTTTGTTAGATCCTGTCAACCTGGAGTCACAATTAATGTAAGAGGACTTACAGCGGTTCCATGTGCAGTCTCGATGACTTCGAAGGTGGTTCATATGCGGAGTGCGAGTCAAAACCACCGATAAAATCAACTGCAGGAAATGAAAAATAAAACAGTGGTTCATACACAGACAGACACACATCAAATTCTTTTAAAATTTCTTAACCAAGATTTTTCGCTCATTTGAACGGGAAAGAAAGACGACATCTCGTGTACATTTTGGATGGACTTGACTTGTGTTAAAATCGTGATTGGAAACAGCGGCATTGTGTCAGGTCATTCCAAAGGCATGATCATTCAGTTCATTCTCCCTAAACATATTTCTATTCAGATTTGGAGGTTTTAAAGAGAAGAGCCCGGGGACCAGGGGAGACGATGCTCCGTTGGTTAGCTGCGTAGCGAAATAGAGTTAATGATACAGCTTCCCCTTTGCTACCAATAGTCAGAGAACTGAACCATAAACCTGCAAAAGCATTAAGATATTGGAGATAATACCCACTAGACCCCCTGAAGATAAATCTCTGCCTACCCTCCTGATGACCACTGTAGCTTCACCACCGCTAAGAAATGGTGACAGCGTGCTAATAATTGATCCCACGGCTACTTACAGCGGTCATCTTCTTCATGGATGTTCTTGGCGAGAAAAAATGCCAGTGGGAAAGCTAAAATCTAAAACATAAATGTCTCACGTTAAAGACAACTCAGAGAAACATCAGTAAGTTTATTTGGAAAAAGCATTTAAAAGATAATTGAATCTGATATTGTAAATTCAAGCTACTCACTCTGACTTTCAGTACTCAAGGTGAAAAAAACAAAAACCTTGCAAGAACTGAATTGCTTTTTTCTAACTGTAACAGCCGCAGACCTGCATTTTATTTATTTAAGAGACTGCAGGCTCTTAAAATCCTTTTTATAAGAATCCTCTAGATTGTGTATTTCTTAAGAAAGTGGACAACTGGAGCTGCCTTTCTGAAGCATGGCTGCAAATTATTGAAAATGTAGAATAGAAAGTTACTTACTGACAAGATACATTGTATTCCTGCATGAATTGTCTCAACGTACTAAAATTAATAAGAATAAAAATAAATAAATTAGACAAATAACCGCTAAAAGTTAACTAACACATAGTCATCTTTTTTGACTAACTCAACTATGCAAAAACATCACTAAAACCTGCCTGAATGAAGATTTAGGAACAGAAATCCTAAGAAATATACAATCTGCTAGAACAGTCAAGCCCCATTCAACTGAATACTCATGGGATCAGCTTCAATGGTCCACCTTATGGCATCAAAGTGGTGTCTGTCATAGCACAAGTTAAAGTAACCTACCACCATTGGTTTGAAACACAACTTTACAAAAATTCACTTTACAGCTTTACCAGATATCTCCTTAATCCATTAAGGAGTAAGGGCATGCTTAACTATTTGAATCTGGCTAATTCCAAACAATTTTAATTTAACAAAGCCTTGCCTCTTAATGAGTTAAAGATCCTAATGGGTAAATAAAATAAGAGAAAGAATTCCCAGTCCTGTTTTGGAGTAAGTTTTCTGGTGCATAGTCCTCAATCAAAATGTTATGATTTCATGTCAATTATAGATACTTTATTAATGTCCTTTTTAGTAGGCAGGTTGAGGTAATGATTAAGATTCAGCCTTAAGGGGAAGGACTTATCCCTTTGAGAAGTAAAATCATCTGGCATTAGCCAGAACAAAAGCATGGGGTGAGCCATTATTCATTAATGGGTTAACTAACCAGATATCTCTTACAGCTAAAAGAAATTGTGGCACTACTCAGAACAAAATTATTTAAGACCAACTACTTGGTTGATGGTTTAACCCCTTAACAAGCAGGGCTCATTTCTGTCATGAGAAATGTCGACCAGCATTAGCCAGAGTAAAATACTACATTGTATCCTAGCTCCTTAATAGGTTAAGGAGGTTGTATTGAAACAACAAACTGTTTTTTACTGACCTCACTCAGAAAAGGGCACATTCAAACATGTCAAACCATTTGTACATGTTTGTTCTATACTTTGGTTACTGCTCAGGAATTCAATGTCATAATTAACAGCTGATTAAGACATTTGAAAACATTACTGGTACTACAAATCAAATACCTCAAATTGCAAAGCACAGCCCTTGATCTTTGTAATTTCTTGTGAGGCATTACGAGTTGTATTTACATGTATCCTTTGTGAACTGCAACCAGCACCATTTTCTTTAAACCAGCTGGAATGATTGGTTTTGAAACTTAACCAGTCATCCATCTAACATAACAACAAAGCAAAAAAAAAAATCTGTTAGCTTTAATATGATGGTTGTCATTGCTACAGGTGCCTTTAGTGCAATCAGAAGACAGGTTAATCAAAAACACTACCAGCACATTTCTTTGATCCCAGTGACTTTTACTTACATATGTGATTGATCCAATTTCAAGATACAAAGCAATCACAAACAGGTTTAATGCCAACCAAATTAAACACCAAACTCCATACTGGAAATAACATAATACATACATATGAGAAGTTAACAAAAAGTTGAAGTAATGCACCAACATAAAAAAGCTACCAGGAGTTCAGAAGGAGTCACTTAAATCTCATTAAGCATGGAATGCTGCATAAATATTAAAAATCCTTCCCACTCCTACCTCATTCAATACATAAAACATATACCACTCAGTTTCCAAGGTACCATTGGCATTGTTTCCAAATAATAAGACTTTGATAAACACTTGAAGAATGTAGAAGAAACATCAACCAATATGGCTTGCTAATTACATCACAAGATTCCACTTCCAAAAAAGGTCTGGCTTTTTCAAACACAATGTAGAGTTGTTCCACAAGCCAAACAAAACACATCCATGCCAAATTACTAATGATTAACTTTACTGTGCAAGGTCAAGTATCTCATGTTAATCTCAGAAATCATGAGACAAAGCCCATTTTGCATTTATATATTTCATGTATTAAAATCATTAATTATTAATTAACAACTCAGATATTATCTCTCCTGCTTATGAAGTACAATATTACTGCACAATAATTTTAAATATTTAACTCAATTCCTGAAGTTCGTCTCTCTTTTTTCTCTGGTTTTGAAAGCATCAAAGGATTAGCTCTTCCAAAATCTATACGTCAACAAACACTTTACTGACAAAGGCCAGATGGTCACGGCTTTAATGTCTACCCACAAAGAATTCCAGCTAGCCACAACACCGCCAAGTTAAATAAACTACTTTCAAAAACAAAAATAAACTCCATTCCTTTATCCGTCTAAAACAATTAGAGCGAAAGAAATACATTATTTCAACGAGGTTGTGTAAATAGTAATTTACATCCTTATAAAAATGCAGGTGTGAAATACAGATGGTCGTTGCCTTCACACGATCGGAAGACAACTTCCAGAAACAATTCTCTCCAATTACTCGACTGCACCTCCAAAGCGAAAGGGCTTCGTTTATATTATTAGAATTCCTTGCAGCAATTCCACGATCAATCATCCTTCAGGAAATTAAAAGTGATTGGTTCGCAGTCTTAATTCAATAAAATATTTTTGCAATTATACTTACCGTGACGGCATACTTCGTTCGATACAAGGAAACGCCAAATAAACCGATCACAATGAAACATAGATTCACGAAATTTCCCACTATCGGGGCCCACATAAAGCCAAGGAAATCAAAGACTTGTCTTTCCACGGTGGCAACCTAAAGAAGCGACAATGTACAATACTAAATGGCGACGTATTGTACGAAGAAGGTGTACTGTCGACCTTCAGTCTAATGTTGTCTTTTTAATATATAAACAACAGACAGAAAATGTTCAATTTTGTCTCAATCCCATGGATAAATTACACAAGGTCCACCTGTCTAGCTAGAAAAGTTGGTTCGATAGCAAAAATAAGCCCCATGAGAAACACTAAGTGGCAGTTGTGTGTCGAAATTGATTAAGAGCACGCTTCTTTCAAGCGAGGAAAACAATAACTAAACACAAAGAACAGTAATTACTTACCAACTGCAGAATTTGAAGGACAGCCAGAGTCTTCCTAACTGAACAACAGGCCATTGCCGAAGAAATTTAGGTAATTTTCGTGTTCAAACCTAATCCAGTTGAACAAGATATTTTTAAAATATATTAAAAAAAAAAAACAACTGTGTGGTTCCTATCCAGACAACAAAGACAGAATAAAGAATATCTTGTTCCCCGTGAAACACTTCAGGAAAGCAAAGAAACTTTTCCCACAATCAAATATGGTCACACATACCTAATAAGGAGAGTCAGCGGACAGAAGGTGGGCGCATGCGGAAATTTAAACAATCACAGATTTACCTTCTGTCTTCTTTAGGCGCATCTACAGCGGAGCGACACGAACGAATTTTTGTATCTACACCAGACGCTAGCGACAGGTAATTTAATACATTGCGCTTATTCTGACCACGCGTGAAATCTGAAATGAAGTCCTCCTGAACGAAGATCTCCATTACGAAGATTCGTCAAGTAGTGGCGCTTCATCTCTTTTTTTTGTCAAATACGTCGAAGACAGCAGAAACGGCCGTGAGAACACGTGCGTACATTGGCCTTTTACGAAGAAATTTATCATTTATGGGATATTGCCGAACTTAATTTTAAGATTTTGTTTTTCGGGGTGTGCTTCTTACTTCATATTCCATAAGTTTATCGTCCATATTTCAGTTTTGAGATTTGGTCTGTCGTGGCTGTAATCTGTGTTGACAGCTCTTGTACAGTTTTAATTCAGTTTCTCTTTTCCGATTGGTCCTTTTTCATTTCGTCGCGCGGGTGGGGAGCGAAAAAATAGGACATATTTCTACATGATTCGCGTCGCTCGCTCGATTAAATTTGGCCGCTCGCGTCACTTGCGTTCGTAGTAGATGAACCTTTAAGTTGTAGTCAGCGGGGAGTTAGTATTAATTGCAGTAATGCTTGATATTCAAAACAAAAAATTTCTCAGTTGTGATTTGTTCATGGCAGTGCAATCTCATGGTAACACACTGCCCAAAAAAGGTGATTCATTGGAAATATCTCTGGGGACAAAACATCCCAATAGACTTAAAAAATCAACTCAGCCATAGAGAGCCAACCAAATCACGAGCGCTTGAGCACAGGAAAATCTGGGAAGTTGAAAGCGTAGATTATGCTCGGAGTTTTAGGTAAAAGTTCGGCGAGTGGTTTTAATTACTCGCGCAAGTCGCTTCCTGTTTAAACTTTCTAACTACATAATTATTTTAACAAGTTGTCATAAGATTTCTCGCTCATTTTGAGATTACGCACTTGCGTTCTTCAAAAAGGCTAAAATTGGGGTAGCCCGCAGGGTAAATTTTGGCCTCCTTGAAAAACACAGTAGTGTTAATCAATTTTAAATGGAACTCTAAACAAAATGATTGTTCTAATTGAACAACCTAAGTGCTACACACCGGCTGATTTAGATTGCATGCGGTCGAGGGAAGGGTCACCTTCTCGGTAATCCAAAATGTCTTCTGTCGCAATAGAAATCGCTATTTTTAATGGTAAAGCACCCCGCGGAGTACGCGTTTAGCTTAGTTTCCGTAGCCTTTTTAGTTCAACAAAGCAAAGTTCTTCATCGATTTGTCATAATACATCAACGGAAGTTAGCGGAATGTTGTTAGTTCACTGTGGGCAAACTTGGTCCAGTACTCAGTACTTCTTACGACACATTAACAGAAATACTGACAGAAGCGTCCAGCCCAATCTCAGATATCTGTTCTTGTTTTGTAAATACATTCCTACTTGTACCCTCCGAAGAAAATTTTTCTCACGTAGAAAATCATCTCTTGTTGGAAGGAGCTGCTTCGCTTAAGCCTGGTTTCCATTAAGTCGCAAGAATCGTAAAAATCGTGTCGTAGCAGTCGTCGCGACCCTTGCGATTTAATGGAAACGTGAATCGAAGTAACTCTTGCGATTCAAGCGACTAATCGCAAATATAGGATTATTGCGATTTTTGCGATTGCGATTCTTGCGATTCTAACGATTTAATGGAAACCAGGCTTAACCAATCTCTTCTTGGTATAACCCCGGAGGATCACTTGAAACTAATGTATCCCACCGGCTTCCAGACACCTAGTTGCGCCATTTTATGCAAACGATTATAGTTCGACGGAATTACAAATGAGCTATAAACAGTCCAGTGAACTCTAGTTACAATACCGATGGCAGCTACTGTTATTCACTAAACTTAGCCGTGGAGAAGTTTCAATCTACGCGAGGGAATGACGTCAGCGTACCTAATTTACTAGTCCAGTAACGTGACAAAACATGAGGCGCGCGCGATCGCAATAATCTTCTTGTTTTTTTATTAAGAAGTTTTACGAATAAGCCAACGATGATTACATTTGACTAAATCCTCAGATAGGATCGAATCTCAAAAACAAAGAAGTTTGGCTGGTTGACTTTGACTCAATGTCAAACAAAATTTACAGTGTTTGGGAAGTCCTGAAGAATGAGAGGTGAATAAGAAGTCGCAAGTTGGCCGTCCATGTTTTCCAGTTTTGTGCAAAACAGATATTGGTGACAGACGTTTTGACAGCCTCAGTGGCGACCATCTTGACTTAACTCCGACACGTCAGTTACCCATAACACTCTTCCACAAGACAACCTGAACAATCAACTTCCAACTTGTTACTGACACTCCTAAGTTCACACTATTTACACTAAGAAATAAAGAGGTATATGCAGTGTCATTTTCATGTAATGTTACGAAACAAATGCCTGTTTTCGATTCCCTCTACTTAACATTCATTTCAAACATTATGAAGCTAATATCACCTGAACACAAAGCTCCCAAGTCGTAATTAAAAAACACTGTTTGTTCATAGTTTTGGGTTGCTTCAAAGTTTTATTTTAATTTTCTTCATTGGCTCTTTAGAGGGCCAACGTGACCACCAATGCTATAATAATCAGCAGAACCAAAATCACAAGAAGTGCTACCATTCGCTTGAAATGGGAATATCGCACAATGTCGTTCAACTCTCCTGCAGCCTTCCAAATCTCAAACAGTGTTCCACCTAAAGCTCCACCCAGTATGGGCGCCACCCAATAAAGCTAGATAAAATAACATAATTAAAGCGTTCCATTTAAATTCAAAGCTAAATGGAAATCCAAATTAAAGTCAAACTTTAAATTAAGCTTGACATTGAAATTAAGATTAAAATTATTATATAAATCTAAAATTTAAAAGTTAAAATTCCAATTCAAATCAGAGCTCTTCGTTAGGATGCTCTGATCAAGTCCCGAGCTAATAGAGAGAAAGCTTATTGTGAGTATAAAACGCTTAAGTTAACAAGGTTTAATTCTTTTTGCACCGTACCGAATTTTGATTTTACTCAGGCTAACGCCAGACGATTTTACTCGTCACGGGAGACGTCTCGGACAGGAAAAAGTTAAACAAAACTGACATGCGATTTCTTCTCATCGTACTAGTAATTTTTGTAATCTTTTAACGATTCCATTTCAAAGCAGTATTAATTTGAGTGTATGCATGCGGATATGCTTGTATATTCACTCCAACATGTAAATGTATTCAGGTAAGTCTCAAATTATTTTTAGCTTACCCGACTTCCCACTATACTTAAATTTTCTATTTCATACATGTAAGTGCATCGAAAAAGCTGTTATGACTAGATTATCTCCACTGGCTATTTCCAGAAACATAGCACTCAATAAGTCAATTAGTTCAGTCTTTTTAACAAAGTTAGAGTCACATGTTCTAATTACACACACACACACATGTATACCATATATATATATATATATATATATATATATATATATATATATATATGTATATATATATGTATATATGTATATATATATACATGTATATATGTATATATGTATATATATATATATATGTGTGTGTGTGTGTGTGTGTGTGTGTGTGTATGTATACACACATGAATTTACGCTCTGTATACCACAAATATTGAAATATAATTTCATCGCCATACAAACTTTCAAAGAATAAATCGAATTTTATTTACCCAATGATTTACTCGGTCGTAATTTCCCCATTTGTTCGTAACAACAGCAGATCCAAGAGACAAGGTGGGATTTAACCCGCCACTAGTGTAAGGAACCTGAAAATCGGACACGATAAAGTAAAATTAGCAACAGTTCACCAGAAGTAATCACGTCTGTAATTTGACATGTCTGAATTTGCCCAAACATGTCCACGTGTTTGATAAGACTTGGCCAGACTTGATCACTCCTGACTAAACTTGATCGATAATTAACCAAGTCTATCTCAAATTATTTGTTCATTGGAAGAACGCGACAAAAACAACAACAACACAAAAACCAACATAACAAAAAAAAACTAAAAACACCAAGACAACAGGGAGAACACGACACAACAAAAACAACTATAACAGCAAGACTGATCCAGCAAGAATGATACGACACCAGCAAGACAAGAACAACCACACAACGATCAGGGAAACGATGATAGGATTAACAACAAAAGCAACACGAACAATTCCATTTTCGTCACCTAGCGAAGTATGAAAGATTGCACTTAAATTTGGATACCAGACCCTTCAGAAGGTGTATAAACTAACGCTGTTGTTTCTATGCGGTGGAATTCCTCACACGATTCTCCAGGGAATGATTTTGCGATTCTTGTGATTGGAAAATTTTGATATTTATACAGTTATGAATGCGTCTTCACAACTAGTACCCTAGGATCAATAATTGCCGCTAGATTGAGTGAAGAATGGATTTGCCCAGTTACAATGTTCACTTCTTTGGTCCCAACGTTGATTTGCGGGAGGGTGATCAATCATCACGTAATTTTCGACAAAGAAAACCCCGTGTAAAACGTTCGGACCTCTGCATTAACTTATACTCGCTGATCTACTTTCCTGCAGTACATCTGCGTAACTGACTAGTTTAATTTTGTTTTGGTTCACGGATCTTTGGCCAGCACTTACATCTATCAACAAACACAATGTGTATATCAAACCAATCTTCCAAGGAGCTGCCTGAGCATGTACGCAACATTTTTCTTGACCAAAGAGAACGGTAAACAGAGCAAAGATAAACAAAATGGCCAATGCAAACTCGATGACAAATCCCTGCATTAGTCCCGAGTCATCAGCAGTCTCTGTTGTAGGCTCCTGACCACGTCCTGGGTTTGGTGCCACCACATGGTGAAAGGCTGCCCCTGTGATCCCTGATGAGAAGGTACAAGAAAAATTATAAGAAAGAGTTATCGCGTTTGGGCCGGACAATTTTTCCATTTTCAGTTTCGATATTAACCCTTTAAGGGTCAGCGTCCTGCGTGCAGGACATCAAGAACAAAAGAACAAACGGGAAAACAAAGCGAAAACAATGACAGAACAATGAACAAAAGAAAACGAACACAACCTTTAATGGGTTAACAAGGTCGGGTAACTTGATGATCTTATGGGATGAGTATGTTCATGATAATCAGAAAAAAATTTAAAACAAATAGTTTCGAAACAGACCACACAGTGTTGAACTTTTGCATTCAATTTCTATTATTAACAAATGAAAGAGAAGAAAGAAACAGGTGTGTGGAGGAAAACGTCACGGATTCGCAAGAGGGTTTGTTCATTATTTATCATAGCTTTCGATTCATCTGGTTAGCTGAGCAAGGTTGTTCTCTTTTCAAGATTTCTGCTAGATATTCATGAAATTGTTAAAAAAACCTCATCACGATCACGCTGGACTATTCCATAAAATGACCTCCGACAAATCTTACAAACTTTACCATGGAAGTCAACTAGTTATTCAAATTATGATCAATTACTCCAGGTTCTGATATCTTCTCACCCTCACACGTGCGCGAGAGTGAGTTGACTGTGTTTTTTCGTGTTATTTCATTACTTTCCAAGAACCTAACTTCTTGAAATTATTGGAAATACCATTTTCCGGTAACGTATCTTAAGTGGTTTAACAAACATGTAAAATGCGATATTTAGTTTTAATAATAATAATAATAATAATAATAATAATAATAATAATTTAATCTTATTTACACACGGTGGCCTTTCAGTTCCCTGTTTTTCAAAGGGCCGTGTTAAGTTATGAACAACTATATACTATACTAATTACAAACCGTCAATACATAAACAACTATATAAACAACTATATAAACAACTATATACAATACTAGTTTACAAACTTTTAATATTACTCTACAGAAAACTATTGTGTGATATTATTGTCCCGGCTCAATATATCATTGATCACTCTCTTAAAGGCTTTGACAGTGATTTCATTTAGTTTTGTCATTGGAGCTTTGCCTACTAAGGTTTCATTCCATAAAGCAGCTCCCCTGTAAGCAAAGCTCCGTTTTAGGAAATTTGTTTTAGGCTTTTGCAAATACATCGTTTTATGATTACTTCTTAAGTCATACATGGGGTTAGAAGAGACCTTAAACATTTGTGTTAAGTATTCTAGAGCCATACCCTTAAGCACTTTGAACATCATAATAAGTTCTCTATTTTTTAATAATGACTGGATAGGGGTCCAATTAAGCATTTGAAAAATATTGGGAGATCTCTCTTCATAGCCTAAACCAGTTATGACTCGGGCCGCACGCTTTTGAAATTTAGCCATTTTTTTAAGGTTCGCTTGATTATCATCGTGCCATACAGTAAAACAGTAATTAAAATAAGGAAGTACAAATGTCTTGTATATAGTCACTAGAGTTGCTTGGGGGACATAGGGTTTTACTTTTCTAAGTACGGCTATAGAACAAGAAATCTTTCTGCATTGTTCTTCTACATGCTTCGTCCATTGTAATTTAAGCCATGCGAATCCGGGGATTTCAATGTTCCGTGTAATGATCTCGGCATTTTGGCTAAGCAATCCCCAAAAACAATGACCTAATAAATTAAAACCTCTAAACGATCCTTTGAAAAGTTTCTATACTTTTGCACAGTTTTGAAAAATTTCCAAGACTTTCCAAATAACAGGTATAATAGTGAACCACGTCTTTTTACACATCGCGGATTCGGTTATGCTTTTGAACAAACCCACAACAAACACTGCGCTTTTGAGAGTTTTCGACAGTTGCGCAAAGGAAAATTTACACATACCAGCAAAGAATGATTAGGCAATGCAACCCAAAAAAAAAAAAAAGGATTTGGACGAGATTAAATTGTCGTAAACTGAAATGTTTCAATAATGAAAGTTATCGCTTACAATAAAAGATCTTTGTTTAAACAATCTAAGATGTTTGATCAGTACAACAAACGTTAGCAGGTCATAAAAATTTGGAGTCTTCAGGGCTCAAGTCTATTTTTCTGTTTGCCAGCCAATTTTTTGAGACCTCGTTCAGTTGCTCGTCAAGGATTTGATCGGTGGAAAGCTAAACTGAATAAGCTACGCTGAATAAGCAACCACGAGCGCTGTAGCCTCGTTGACAAATTACGGTCACTACAAAATTACGCCAAAAATGCAGATTCATTAAACGGCGACCCCTTTAGTTCGTTCTCAGCTTCTTAATATTTCAACTTTCAGTTGATTCGATGCTTATCAGACGGGTATTACCAGCCGATAATTTAAGGAAATAGAACGAGAAACAAACTCCGAAAGACAACATCTTGAAGAGTTAAGATTTAAGTACAAACAAGACGAATGTAAACCGTAATATTTCGACCTTATTTCAAAGTCACTGGGTTTTGACAATGACTTTGAAATAAAGTCGAAATATTACCGTTTACATTCGTCTTGTTTTCACCTAAATCTTAAGTCTTCAAGATGTTGTTCTTCGGAGATTGTTTCTTGTTTGATTAGACGGGTATTTCAGCTTTGTTTTTCCAAATCAGGATCATAGTTGGGGTAAGTTCAGTTCAATCTAGTAATTCAGTTCACGTGTTAACTTCAAGTGTCCGGAACGCTCACTTCTCAAGTCTTCCTCGGCTGACCAGTTCAGAATATCAATTAAAGTCCAAAGAAGAAGATTCAAGCTTATTGTACAGGGATCCTCGTCTTTTCCTTCGTTAAAATATCTCATTCGTCTCGCCTCGCTCGTTCGTTCGACTTTAGTGTCAAAGGGTTTTACAGTTAGACGTGGACAGTTTGGTTAAGCAATCATTTAATTATTCCTAACGATTTTGGTTAATTTTTTCTCTTATTTTCAAACAGCTGTTAAACAAAAAAATACCCAGGGAAACTATGTTAGTCAAATGCAGAATTTCTTATGATTTCAACAACAGGAACGTCTGCATAAAAGAAAAGATTGAAACGAAGGCCATAAATAATGAGATGTCCAACTTGAGAAGTTCTTGTTGCAACTAGCGAACGGGATTGACGTGCTATAAACCGCATGCATACGCAATGCTTAGCCCGAACCAAGTTGATACTACAAACCTCCGAGCACTTGAGCGGGAATATAGAGGAAGAACCTCAGGCGACATAGTCTTTGAGTAAGGTAGAGTGCCACGCTGACGACTGGATTGACATAACCAATACTTATCCCCGATGTACAGTGAGTAACAACTGCCAAGCTGAGACCAGATAGCACCGCGACGTATGGCACAGCGGTGTGACAAGAATTTGACTGCTGTGGCCAGTATGACGTTGACGCACAAGAGCAGAATACGAAGTAGAAAGTGCCAACGAACTCGGCTATTGCAGAAGCTAAAACACCAGCGTCATATTGCGGAGGAGTCATTCTCTTTGGCTGAAATGTTTACCCAAGGTTTTTACTCCAGTCCTTACATATAATCCACAAAACGCAGCTAGAAAAAGACAGATGTACTGTATTACCGTTGGTAATTCATTGGTCGATTTAGTAAAACAACAAATACGACTAAAATTTAAGATTTTCAAGATTCTGCATAGTTCACTGTCTCAATACATTGTATCGAAATCAATCAAATTCGTAATTAGCTTCAACAGTGAGATCTGAATTTCAAATTGCTTGTCTGACCGTTCGCTTTAAAATATTCATTAGCTATTCATTTAAAATTCCTACTCTGAGGTCAATCCATGGCATCAACAACAATAAAATGAAAAGTCTTGACGGGAAAGTGCAAATGTTGAACTTTAATCACATCGAAGTGTGAATGATACCCTAATTGGAAAATCTGAAGGAATAACGGAATCATAGCGACACGTTTAACTCCTACATCAGTATCACAATGGTCACAACCACTTTTATCCAGAATCAGTAACTTGTTTGTAAAAGGACGATCGGTGAAGTTTACAAAGATTACAGTTTGGCATTACCTGGATCGATAATTCGGGCAAGTTTAGATATCTTTTTAGAAAGAGTTGGTTAAATTAAAATCAATATGCCAGATTGCTAGAGCCAAATACAGTATAGTGCGTTATGCAGACTCAAAGAGGAAGTAAGTTAAAATGCTGATGGTGGTCCTAGGTTTAGTGTTATGTCAATTTGAGACGAGATACAGGGTGGTGTTAGGAGGTGCAACCTGTCAGCTTACCAGTTCAAGTTACAAGAGTTCAGTAAACTTTTATTAAAATGTTGACGGGGTCCATTGGCGATACAGGCATGTCGTTGGACTCCGATAACTCTACATTAAGAAATCTCATCAGTTGCCTGATGATCGTGTTGTAGACACGTGAAACTCTGAGTAGCAAACGCTCTTCTAACCTTATTAAAGTTCTTTTGCTCTACCTACATGGTATCGAGCACTCTCAAACCAATCGTCAACTGTGTTTCTTGTATGATACACTTTTAATTTTGCTTTATATATGTATATATATATACTCTTAAGCGAAATCTCACTATATTTAAGCTCTGCCCCATATGGTATCGAGCACTCTTGGATACATCGTAAACATTATCATCTCAGTTATATATGCATATATATATGCATATATAAATGTATATATATATATATATATATATATGTATATATATATATGTATATATATATATGTATATATATATATATATATATATATATACATATATATGTATATATATATATATATATATATATATATATATGTATGTGTATATATATATATATATATATATATATATATATATGTATGTATATATATATATATATATATATAACTACAGACGGAACCGTTTCGGCCTATTGGGCCTCATCAGTGTAGTGCTGATGATATATGTATGTATATATATATATATATATACATACATATATATATATAAATGTATGTATATATATATGCAAGTTATGTATACATGTATATAAACAGATGTATGTATATATATATATATATATGCAAGTTATGTATACATGTATATAAACAGATGTATGTATATATATATATATATATATATATATATATTATTTTATATCATATATATGAGGGAATGGACGAGTGCTTTGATATCGTAATGTTCGCTCCAATGGTATCTACATATCCAAAGCTAAAAAGTTAATTTTTTCCTCTTTTTTTAGCACCTGAAGATGACGGTCTTATGGAAAACGTTTGTGTTTTTAACTTTGTCTTTTCAGCCTTTATTATATGTAACTTCCGTTATCAGATCAAACTCTCCGTTTAAGGAGACCATCATGCGGGTTGAATTATTTCACGCCTAGGCTTCAGGGGTCTCTGCATGATCAATGAAGCCCATCTGGGTACAGCACGAGCAAAATAATAGAATATTGACCTCGACAGAAGGGACGTTGAGATGGTCTTCACTGTTTCCTATCCAGATGTTTCCCTTTAGCGTGTAAAATCGTCCGCAGTTAGTCAAAATCTCAAAAAAAAAGATCAGAAAATCTATCCATCATCACTCTCGATTCCTTTGAAATGATCTGATGGTTAAATATTAACGTTGATTGTTTTGTGATTTCATCAGAGAAAACTCACATTGCTCTACATTTTGTGGGCTATATTGACAAAACATCAAGGAGAAGAATAAAACAGTAACCTACATGGAAAACATCACTGGATTTCAATGTAACTTTAAAAATTTACAACCACTTATTATGCATTTTGGGTAAACTATGCTAAATCTAAACTAGACTTCATTCATTCAGATTATTTACCAGACTTCACACAGATTTTATACCAATGTTGATTAGTAAATTTACATACAACCCCTTTATCTGAGCTTGGTTCTAAATTAAAACCAACTCATCGACACGATTACATAATGAATCAATGTTTACGAATTACATCTTATTCTCAACTCATCTCTTCGACCTTATCGGTTAAGTTAACGAGTTTAGTGATCCACAATTGGACATTCCTTCAGGATGACTTTCATTTTCGTCTTCATAAGTTCCAGAACACACCTCAGCAACTTCCAAAACCGTAAACGTTGAACGGACTGGCCTCCTCGAGTTCGCGGTGGTGAAAAACGACGACGGAGAGAATTTACACACATAGCGCCACGAAAGTAGAAAAATATGGCGAAATCAGTGAAGCCGCGCACTCGAAAGGTGTGAGGGGCTGTAGGAGGTTGTGATGGGATGTAGGATGGTGTAAAAGAAGTTGTGAGCCTACGGAAAAAGCCTATCAGGGGTCTGTGGATCGGTAGAAGCGTGCCTGCGTGGACGTGATGTTAACCAAATGTAATTGAGCATGAGTTACGAAATGCAGATAGCCAATGCAGGCTTTTCGGGTGAATAAAAGATTAGCAAAGCCGCTAGTACCGTTTTTTAACGTGAGTAACAGGTCACATCATCTTGTCTGGAATTTCTTGTATACGTTGACGATATTCATACAATAGAAGTGGTCTGGCGTTTGCCAGAGTAAAATAATAGAAGTGTTATCCCGCAAGGAAAGAGTCAAAGGAAGTCTTATGTTATGACATTGTGCTCGGTTAAAAATTTTCATATACATATAAAGGATTACAAACCTAACGTTTTCGTCGTGTTGACATCACCACCTCATCATCATGAGATCAGGTCTTCAAGAAATTCTAATTCTATTAGAAATTCTAATAGAAATTCCAATTCTAATAAAAATTCTAGTGGAAATTCTAATTCTAATAGAAATTCTCATGGGAATTCCGATAGAAATTCTAATAGAATTAGTTTTAAATATAATCTTTTAACTTCGCTTTACATGTACATAAAAATCCGTTCTTATAAATAGAAAGTTCTTCAGTAAAGAAATCACTCGTTGTTTACCTTCTATAATCATTGGGTGTCAAAATTTTATTAATTTCGTCACCTTGTGACACGATAACTTACCAATCATTGGCAGTTTAATGAGGGAATAAATTAAAAATAAACAGCTTGTTGTTCAGATATCTTGTTATTTCTTAACTTTTGAAAGTGTATTACTGGAAATCTGGTCGCCAACACCATTGATTCCGTGGTTGGCCGTGTAAGAATTGGAAAAGTTGATGCTAAATCTTAGTCTAAACGTCCATCCCAAGACTGTGATCCTAGCATTCTGCAAGATGAAACATAAGGAAAATATAAGACATAAAAACAGAACACAAAACAGGCGAATAAACAGACAAGCCGCAATGATTGATATAATATAATATTTAACAATTATTCAACAATATTCACTGAATAATTGTTTTAGTATAATTGCACAGCTGATTATTTGAAAGAAAATGGTGAAGGAGTTTTGAACATTGCCGACAACATTTACAAAGCCAATCGCAATTTTGCCTGAATCCCTTCTCTGTTGTATCCACCTGTAGGTGATTACAAAGAAATATGACGTAGTTTTTGACCAAACACCACGCGAGATTTTCTATAATCAACTGTGTAATTACACTAGAGCATAATCTAACGCAACATGACATACCATAACGTAATGTAACGTATTGTAACGTAACGTAACGCAAGGCAATATAATATAATAAAATATAACATAACATAACATAACATAACATAACATAACATAATATAATATATATGATATATATATGATATATATATATATATATATATATATATGTATATATATGATATATGATATATGATATGACATGATGATATGATATGATATGATATGATATGCTATAATACATACGAAGTCGAATGTCTTTCGGGTAGAGGTCAGCCACTCTTCAAACTTTATGTACTTAATATCAATAATACTTAGAGCAGCGTTAACCAGTGCTGACAGGACTTCAGCTCCAACCTGAAATGCAATATTAAAGTATCTGAGTTTTTATAACCATCTCCTTACAGTGATTGGACAAAGTAAATTAGACATAATATAAAGGTTATAAACCAATAAAAATTAGAGGGAGTTGGATGAAACACCCCTCATTTCCGCGCGTTATTAATGATACTAATGAGTTCCAGTAAAAGATGTTAACGATGGACATTGAAGGCAAAATGTCTCTCTGTAAAAGAATTACCTCGAACTAGAATGGCCCAGCAATAAACAAAAACCATTATGATGAATGGTGGAACAATTGAACTATTAAAAATCTAAAGTTTGGTTAAGTTTCAACAAGTTAACGAATTTCTTTGCAAAGTTTCTAAGGTTTTCTTACGGAGCATAAACAATTAAAAACATGCACCCACTATTTAATGAAATTTTTCGCCCACGTTCACTCCTCCGATAATCCTTTTGACGTAAGCTAAACGTCAAAGAAGCCGAACATAAGATGTGAAGACGCTGTGGATTGTTTCTATGATTTTAATTCTGGGACGTGGACCCGAAGCATGGTCTTTTGAGGTTGCAACGACGGGTCATCTTACCTTAACCAACTCGACAATCTTTCAGTTTAACCCCCGATATTATATACCAACAAACTGTCCCAATCATGACTGTTCTCAACAGACGTTTGTTAACATTAGGGGTTTCTCCTAAAATAATTTCAAAGCTTGTGTGCATGGTCGGAAATTCATCATTTGTTGAGAGATAATATGAATGGAGAACATGGAAGTATCAATATATTTAGTCCAGCCATGTCTTGAACACTTTTGAAGAACAAAAAATTTCAAAACATTTGATACTTGCTTTTATTATTCCCTTTACACCCTCTAAAAACCACTTCGCGGCTTCAAGAACGCCGACAGCAACTTTTTCTGAAATCCACAATGTTGCTATTATGCCGCCATGGTACACGATCTTGAATCCTGTACCAATGCATATATACTTTTTATACCATGGCGCTCGCCGGCATTCATTCTTGGCTTCATTGATTTTCCTCTGATGATATCTGTAATGTATGAAAAAATACCACTGAAGAATGAAACAGTTGCACATCATGACGAACTCCTTCGTGAACAGGTTTGTTTACGAGCCCGGTCATTTATCTTTCACCTCAGAAACAAAGAATACTTAAATGTCAAACAGCTAAACGCAGTACCTAGCCATATCTTTTGCACAGAAATGCTGCGAAAATTATAGAGAATTCACGAGCATACTGCTTTCTAAATTACATCGTTTCTTAATCTATATATATTTTGTGGTTGATGTGGTCCCCTTCTTTCTTTCGTAGTTCAAATTTTGTTGATGCTAACTGGCTGATAATTATCATATCACACTAACGTGATTATGGCTTCTAATATACCTATAATATGCAAAATATGGGAAAAGGCTCGTATAACTCTTACGTCTTGATGCAAGTAGCCCGTGATTTTTATATCATAATAATCCGTAATACATTTTTTAATTTGATTAAAATTTCTCTTTAAAATGATATCTCTGCAACATAATATCTGTATTATATCTGTAACATAATATCTGTATTATTATATACATGTATATATATATATATATATATATATATATATATATGTATATATATATATATATATATATATATATATATACACAGCAAATTGCATAAATTTTGGCAAACCCAAACATATCGTTAAAAAAACAAATATAGGTAAATCTGCAACTATGAACACTTCAATCAATCTTAATACATTAGACTGGCCAAAGAATGTACCAGAAAACATATAGCATATCTTCACTGAACGTTGAAGTGAGGAAAAAATTAGATATAATAGTCTTGATATGTTTATATGTTGAGATGTTTTGTGCCATAATTTTTGCAATTTGCTGTATACATATATATATATATATATATATATATATATATATATACATATACATACAGCAAATTGCAAAAATTATGGCACAAAACATATCAACATATAAGCATATCAAGACCATTGTATCTTCGTTTTATTTCCACCTCAACGGTCAGCGAAGATATGGTATGTGTTTTTTGATACATTCGATGGCCAGTCTAATGTATTAAAGTTGATTAAAGTATTCACAATTACAGATTTACCTATACATGCTTTTTCTTTATATGTTTATGTTTGCCAAAATTTATGCAATTTGCTGTACAGTATATATATATATATATATATATATATATATATATATATATATATATAAGCAGCAGGTTTGAAAACATATGAATAGAGTGCTCAATACCGAAGTGGAGTGGGATAAAGATACATGTGCCTTTATTTGTGAAAAAGAAGTTCAATTTTTTCGGCTTACGAACGATAAATTTCAAAACTTTCTCCACGAATTTGCGTATTAAGAGGTGAATTTCGCAAGTCATTTAAAAAACTCGCAGTTCGTGCTTTATCGGGCCTAAAACACTCGGCTATCGCTCATGTTTTAAATCCCGATAAGGTACTCCCGCTCGATTTTTAAATATTACATTATATATATATATATATATATATATTATCTCACCACCAGGCCTGAACTGATTTTGTTAACTGGGAAAGTAAGTATGAACTGGAAAATTCGAGGATTCTTTCATTAATAGTAATCAGTATGAACCTCCTATGCAAGAGCGTCTCCGTGCACAGGAGCTAAGGGTTTCGATAAGTCATCTTGTTTTGAAAGGCAAAGGAAAGCATATACTCACCTTATATAACCATTAAGTCTATTCACTTCATTCTGGGCATTTGTGATCTTTTGTTGTGCAGCTGAAATTTTTTGATTGATCGCACGAGCGCCATTTCGTATTCCCTGAACAGCTCTTTGCTTTATTTTAGTGAATAGGTCGTTCTGCATTTCGCCTATGATATGCAAACTGGGACTTCGAGCGGTGTACTGTAGTTCCACAAGTACATGGACTTGGAATAAATTCCATAAGTTTAATCTTCCTTCGAAGAAAAGTTTCTGCTTGTTAATCTCCAGTCGAATGGATATACTTGCACCAAACAGAACGATCTACAAACAAATGTAAAAAAGTCCAAAAGTGCAGTTTTATTCGAATTCTAATGACGTCTTGTTGGAAAACGTCTTAAATAATATACAGCAGCATGGCTGAAGAATTGAAGGAAGCAAACCGTTGTTTAAAGTTTTTGATGTATACAAATTGTTAGCATACGCACTCTTTAAGTGTTTACACGTGGGATTTTGTGTCCTGCGATTGACATCTTCAAGTATGTGTTTAACTGATGAGAGTGCCGAGAACTAACTACAGCGAATCATAAACGGATATCTTGTTTCAGAGACTGTCACGAGTTTATTACATACACTAGGGTGACAACCACACCGTGCAAAATCTCACGTGTGAACGGCCCATTAAACTACGCAAGACATCTAAAAAGGCCTGGGAGCAGCAGAAACCTGGGCAGCTTTCGAGTTCTCCCAGCCGCTCCTTGTGTTTGCATCAGGCTGTACAATCACGGCAAAACAGTTTCTGTTTCTTAAATATAAACCAAGTCAGTTTTGGGGGTTTTTATAAGGAAGGACTCTTGAAGTGATAAAGAACAACCTTCACCGTTCTTTTGCACTGTCTCACCTCTTTGTTATTTGAGACATTCAGAGTTGCTTGATGAGCAGACGAGATACTCTATGACGTCATTTAGTTGACAAGACATTTCGGCTAGAAAAGCTAGTACAGCATTCAGTTTATTCGATGAAATTAGTTGAAAGTTCAGGATGAATGCATCCCATGACTCCAGGCATCACTAGACCACAACACTATTTCCACATAATTACTTATGCATTATCACATCTATTTTTGTAAGCGTTTAAGAGATCTAAGATCACAATCCTGTATTCATTTCGCTCTGATGATGTTACGTGTAAAGTGACGAAACGTTAGCTACATTAAAGAGTCTTATTAAGCCTGTCTCAAAAATTATCTGCTGGGCAATAATATTCATTACGAGACTAAGCCTTCCGTCTGGTACCTCAGTAGCAACCATTTTTACTGTTACATGCAATTTTCCAGACCCCGCTTTCCTTGAAAATAAATCAGTGTTCGTTTCCTCTCACACTAAGCCAAGGTGCTGTTCGTTTATCATTCTTGTCTGATTCAAACTATGAGTGACTTTTGGAACACGAAAAATGACCATGTTTTGATCGCAAACCACTGTACTTCGTTTAACAGACTTGAAGAGTTTTCAGGCTTGTATGTCATAATGGTATTGCCATTTTTTCTGATACTGCTTCGTTTCATCAATTGAAGCAATGCAAAAAGTTTACAGAGATTTCGTTAAAGAGACTCAAAGATAGACATGACTTTCCAGTAAGTTAAAATGTTGTGTCAAAAATTACATCATAGAGGGCCTTATTTACATATCAACAGCAAAATAAGACACGGAGCTCCGTTCTTTATCTCTTCAAGCATTCATTCTTTTCATTTTTTCTTTCTTGACTCGTCCATTTAGTTTCACGTTTATCTATTTATTCGGTAATTCTCATAATTGCTCTCTCTGGATACTTTAGTTTCATAAGTTTGGAGGTAAATTTTTCTGGAATAAACCCTGAAATGCTGCCGAAACTAAGATTAAGGGGTTTTGCGTTACGTTGAAGTTTAAAATCTGCGCTTACCCTGCATGATCCGCTGATGAGAAAGTCGCTCGATGAACCAATATTCATTTTCAAATAAGGCCCAACATTATTGCTTTGTGCGCTGACAATTCTCAGCAATCCGTTGCCATAGTTGATTGGATCCATCTCCAAGTCTGCTTTGAGGTGGAACGAGGTCAACTTAACACTAATGTAAGCTTTTGCGCGTATGTTGAGGAAAGGAATTTGAAAGACGCCGTTAACTTCAACTCCGGCCTCGTATTTTTTCCCGAAGCATCGATCATTACCTGAAGGAGACACATATATATGCACTTCGTCTGGAAATCCCATCTCGCCGACCTGTCTTGGCAAACTAACAGGTTTTCCAGCAAAGGTGTTCACGATGTCTTGAAGAAGGAGCCTTGAAAAATGGATCTCCAAGACTGTTGTGGATGGGTCGGCGGTGTCAAAGCAAAGCGTGATGCTGGCGTCGATTGGGTTGCGGCTTGGTGGCGTAACCCTGACCGCACCCGTTAAACCAAAGCTTGGTAGTAGAGTTTCCACGTTGATACCAAGAGCCAGCCCAAGTCGGTAGATTGAAAAGTGTTGTATTCCAAGAGGATTTTTCCACTCTCCTTCCATTAACAGCGAGATGGTAGCGGTGCCACCAAACGTGAACTGTAATTGACAACAATATGACAAGTGTTTTGCTTTCGTGTTATTCAAGACTTGGGACAGCATCCAAAGTATGGAAGAAATCTACTGTGCTAATGAATCGAATAATTTTTTACCTGTATATGTCTATATACAACTGCCTATACACATGCATATACATAAAATACATACATACATACATAAATACATGCATAACCATAATATTGCATATACACACATACATACATACACACACATGAAAAACGCACGATAACTTACAGTTAATTCACCGGTGAACTTTAAATGAGCGTCTTTAACTTGAAGAGCGAACTTCAAATTGAGACCAATCAAGCGCTTACTAATCACCAACCCCATTGAGATGAACTTTCCACCACCTTTGAGAGGAATACCACTTGGGCCTAGGTTTATATCGAGTTGAAAGATGAAATCAGGTATAGTTAGCTTGACAATGATTGACGATTGACCGGCCTTCTTTAGTAGCTTTCCCATCAAGTTATCATTACTTGGAGTAAAACTGGCATAGATTGTCAGACCGTTGGCTTGTTCACCGTTCTCTGGTGCGTATTTCTTAAATACGGGTTTGCCCCACTGATACGGAGTTAATCTGATTCTTTGACTGACAAAAATTACTGCTAGGTTTGTTAACCCAAGATCGCTGAGGAAGCTTATGCCCGGAACGTTCGAGGATGACTGGACTGCGAATGCTGCCACGACCGCGGTCTTTCCACCTGAACTGATCAATGCAACTTCAGCATCACTGTTTCCAAACAAACTAGTCGTCGCCCCGAAACCGATCGACTTCGTCTTGGCACGGGGATCCCACGTGAGGGAAAAGACGGGATCAGACAACGTAAAACCAGTTATAAGTGATGGTAGGATACTTGGATTGACGTGGATCTTGTTTAAAATGTCACTGATAGAAACAGCGCAGTTTGCACCGTTAGCTTTTATTTTTATTTCATTTGAGCCCACCACCGCCGATACGAAAATGGTGCAGGAAGAAATTATTATATTACCACTAATTCTTACCACCTTGTTGCCGCTTCCTCCACCAGCCAGATTGTTAGCCTCGAGTGTCATTTGAACATTACCAATACTGAAGCTCCCAAACAGATGCCAAACTTGAGGAATGCTTGCGTGAACCGTAACTTTATCCAGTTTTCCAGCTCCGTTAAAAGCGAGGGCAATTCGATCTAGCTGAATCTGGGCGAGTAAGTTCGGAAACTGAGTTGGGAGACTAAAGTCAAAAGTAGATGCGACGCTGTGGATGTTGAAATTGGTAAAAGTGAAAGTGATTTCTTGGTTCTTAAAAGGGAACGGAATTCGGATGTCGACCTTGGGTGACGCCTTTTCATTCGATCCGATGGTGACTGTCCCTGCGATCAAACCGGAGACACTATTTGCCTTGCTCCAAGCCATATCAAACTCCAAGTCTGAGATTGTGATCAAGTTATTGAAGAGTACAATCGACTTAGTCATCTTCAGGTTAATTTTTAAGCTCGACATACTCCAACCCTTGGCATCTTTAGCAGCAGCAACATCGAAAAGAGTCAAGCTTATCTTGAGAGGATTAAGTATAAAGCTAGGCCAGTCAACGAGCTTGCTGTTCGCGCCTGCTCCCGAGACTAACTTTCCTTCATTAGGTAGAAAAGCTTGGATAACTTTTCCCAAGGTGAGTTCTCCGGGTTGCGATACAGTTAAACGTAGCTCGGTCGGAGTTATAAGAACCGATATTTTCACGTACACGTCGACGATTAAGATTTCGAATGAGGCCTTGATTCCTTTGCGGTAGGGCAGGTCAAAGATATCTTGGAAGCCGATGTCGACTAAGGCCAGAGGTGTTTCTACATCTTGTGTTGATATAATCAGCCCCAAATTCCGCGCGTCTGCTGTGCCAATAACAGGCACTGAAGAAATGTCTATAGAAAACAAATCGTTGAGCATCTTGGCGAGAGAAAAGTTGGGGATAAAGACAGCAATTGTAACGGCAATTGGATGGTCATTGGGTTTGTTAAGAACCAAGTTTACGTCAAACAGTTCCCAGTTTAGGATGCGAATTTGGCCTCCGAACAGAAAACCATAGCCCTCGGCAAAAGTAGCTCTCACGCGCGGATCCAGTATAGCAAACGAGTCAAACTTTGCATCAGTGAGCTTCTTCTCGAGGCCGTTTTCTGGAAGAAAGGAATTTTTCGTCTGGAAGAGATGCGATATGTCTGAAGCCCTCACGGTGTCCTTGCTAGAAGCGCTCAGGTAGTAGCCGTCTTCATTACGAAGAATGTTCACATCTATAACGACTGCACCGATGGTGATCGAGGCTGAAATATCGAACCTCCACTTGTCGGAACGAGATGAAGTGAAGATAAGCTGCATTCGAACATCAGAAAGGCTGATTAGTCCGGGAACTATGGACACGGAGCCTGTGTAGGCGGCCACAATGTCCACCTCCTTGGTGGCCGTGTTAAATGACAACGATCTGATGGTGATTTTGTGGAGGACCATGAAGTCACCCATGTCAAAGTTCCCTTTGCCCGACGGAAGGATCTTTTCCAAGAGGATGGCGAGATTCATACAGTTCACGGGATTCGAGCTGATTTGGTAAGTAGTGTCCACTTTGGAAGCCTTGGCCGAGCATTGGTCGTTGATCTTGAAGTCACCGACGAGTGTTCCAGAGCTATCGCCCAGGAACTTGTCCAGCGACGGAAGAGATGGAAGAGGACTAGAAACTGCTGACGAAAGAGAAAAATGTCCTAACCGTGAGATACTCGAATAGCAAGTGATCACTCACATGGGATATAAAGGGATTCACGGGGACGGACAAGAGTTCTGTGGGTGGTCGTTTCAGAAATTGTATATCGAATTACTTAATAAATAGACTTCATTTTGCTATTGTCTGTTTAGTTATAGAATCACAGGATAACGGGATACACGGGACTGAACAGAGTTCTGAGGGTGGTCGTTTGACAAATTCCACACCAAATTATTTCACAAATAATTTCATTTTGCCGATTTCTGGTCAGTTATAGACAAAGGCGCAACTAGAAATTTGAAAAGGAGGGTCGTTTTTTTACGATCCAGAACCCCTCTTTCCCCAACAATAAGAGCACATATAGTAACAACTATGTTAAGTATGTGTTTAGTTTATGGCAACAACATCCGACATCAAAGGCGGCAAAAAGAGTAAAAATAACTTCTGGGTCACTCACGACGTTAAGGCTGACAGTTGACATCAAAAAAATCCCTCACACTTCCCAAAAAAGGGGGGCAACAGCCCTGCCCCACTCCCCCCTCGTTGCGCCCATGGTTATAGATCCGCAGATCACGTCGTAGTCGTTATACGGAAGAAAAAAGTCGCTAATGCGACATCTTCCGTACATCTATAGCTGAACCGACCACGGAAAAATGGAATCATTTTGTTTTATAAAGGATAAAACAAATCTCCAAAGACGCTGACATCTTGAGAACCCAAGATTTCAGTGATGATGTTGAAATATTATCGTAATCATTCCCACGTCTCGTTGTTAACTCAAATCTTCGGTTCTCGAGATGTCAGTATTTCTCCAGATTTCTTTTATTCTCTACTTTTGGAAACTGTTCGCTGGCACTGGATTTTGAAGTATTTGTCTTATGTAATAAACAACTGAGCGAAAAATATCTAAAAAGTTGGTGGAAAGCTTAAAAGGAATTTTTGGAGGGAAAAAAATGAAATCAGCCATCTGACGTGATTCACAGTCTATGTAAATGAAGAAACGTGATTGGGCTGTGATATTACGAGGACAGTTGTGATTGGTCCACTAATTAAGTGACGTCACGTGTGCGGCTATACCTTATAAGGTCATCGGTAAAGACTAATAAAATTGGAAGTAGAACGAAATTTACGAAATAATTAATAATAAAACAGTTTTCTTTGTTCTCTAGCGATATTTATTTATTATATAAAAATATGTATATAAGATATAACATATATCTGAAAAGTAAACTTTTCAGATCTATAACTATTTCTTAGATTCTGAGAAATTTTACGGAAAGACTGTCCAGTTGTTGAGAAATTCCTGCATGTTCAGAAAAGATCTCCATGATTTCCATGAAATCCAGCTAACTCGTTAACGGTAGCATCATTGCCGATAAAATCGCAATATTACGACAACGAAGAACCCACATATAAAAACGACTCGTGTTAAACGTGATAAAACCTCGTACAAAATATCACAAAAGCTGTTTTTTTAGTATCTGCTCATCACTTTAGACACCAAAATCTTTGCATAAAAGTGACATTTTTTTAAAGGTTTATTTATAGAGAGCTGAGGAAAGTTAAAGATTAAGATTTAAACGAGAGAAAGAAAGAAAAAACTTACGTGGATTAACATTGCTTCTAGAAATATTAGCCTTTGTTATCGCTGGAAGTAACGCTACAAACAGAAGAATGCGTATAAGAGCCATTATCATTTGAGAAAAGCCGGGTTGACCAGCACTTGTTAGCTAACTGCTGTAACTTGTGCGTTTTTAGTTTATGTTACTCCGGTTTATATAGCATGGGGTTCATGAGTCAGAAGCATTATTCCCTAATTACGCGATCAGTACTACCTCATGCAGAGATGCTGGAAATATTTAGGTGATATGAACCAGAACCAACGACCCCCACCTAGCAGTAAAAATATCATAATACAATATAATTCACCCCGATAGCTAATAAGAACAAGAAATAAGTCGTAGAGATAAATTCTGTTTAGTTGAGCGAAAAATTAACTTGTGAACTATTTACCAAAGTTGCATCTTCAGATCATATTTCAAAGACAAATAGTTTGTTTATAAGTTGGTCTGTTCAACATTTGCTCACACTGTTTGCAAAGTCATCTCCGAAGCAGTTGGAAGTTGCTGACCTTTTGAACGAAAAATGTTGATATAATTCACGCAGAGAAGAATAACGCAAAGTAGAACACAAAAAAAGGATCAAAGATATCCTGGTAATTTTACGTGTTAAAAAACTCATAGCAATTGCCTGAATACTGTCAAGAAATCGCTTCTTACTGATATTGATAGAAAATCATCTTTTTGAAGTATCAAAAGTACACGAAAAAGCACTTGTTATGAAATAAAAAGACACAATAAGCAACAGCGGGAGTGCTAAGGCCTGCTGGAATTTAACGACCGGTTAAGCTAAGTTAAAGTTCATCACTTGTGGTGTGTTGTGGTGTAGTGTTTTGTGGTTCCTGAAGACTAAAATTCGTTTAAATCTGATGCAACGTTGCAAGCAACGACACGGTATCTCTGGCATTTGCACGTCATAGTTTGACACTAAAAAGTAAGAAATAAAGGCGTGAAATCGCAGCTTTCCTTTTTGAAACTGTAAGTGAACTCTCTCTTTTCCTAATTAAAAGAACTCTGCAAGGAGTCTATTACATCAACTTTCTGTTATCAGCCAAATTTAAGTAATTTTTTAACTTCGCTAAGGTTAAAAACAAAAGGGAATATAATTGCAAAATTCCTGCAAACTGACAAAATACGTCAAAACTAAATCTCAATGAATCCTGACTATACTGATAGTTTCTACAGCTTTTAATCTTTTTCCTGTCCAAGACGTCTCCCTTTGACTAGTAAAACCGTCTGGAGTTAGCCTGAGTAAAATTAAAAAGTCGGGTAAGCACCCATCATCACTTCAAGTCCCAGTAACATCAACAACTAGTTTGGACGCTAGAAGATACTTATGACTAGTTAAGCTTAACTCTTCCATGGCGGGATTAGTCTTTTATTGTTTTTCTCCGGCTTATGCCAAACGATTTTTCTAGTAAAGGGAAGAGTTCATGTCACAAAAAGGTTAAACAAAACAACTTGGATGGTGTCAAACTATCAGAAATTACCGCGAAAAAATAACTCAACGTAACTCCGGAGTAATTTGTTTGGGAAAAGGACAACGGGTATCGCTTAATATGTTTTTGGTATTCAGTTTTCGACGAAGACGGGATATTTAGTATTTTGTAAACAAAATAACCAGTCGCGGTAAGAGTCTTCTTGAACACTTTGGGATATCCACGACCGGTTAAACTTGAACAATACTCACCGCAGTGTTTATGAACCAACACTTACGTGCCCACGTGGTACAATGTGGAGGACAATTTCTGTAACGAGGAATCTGCTCGCTACTCAAATATGGAAGAAAAAATAAACAGTCGTCAGAAGCGTTTAAAAAGGCGATTTAGAAATATTTTACAATCATAACAGTGTTGTAACTATATAATAGATATAGATTCTGTTCGCTGTTCATGTCTAATTTTTAGGAAATGTTGATTGAAGAACGTTCTTCGTCAACTAGTATACGTAAAGGGGTTCGTTTCAGAATTCACTTAAAAAATTTGCAGTACGTCTTTTACCGGGTCTAGAACAATCGACTACCACCTCGTGTTATATACATCACAAAGCACTCCTCGATATTAAAATCATGTACGTATTACACACATTTATATTTATGTAATGTTAAAAAACCGAGTGTTTTAGATCCTATATAGCACGTACAGTGAGTTTTTAAATGCCCAGTAAAACGAACCTCTTAATACGCTAATTCACGAAGAAATTTCGAAAACTTATGTTTTCTAAGCCCAAAAAAGAATTCTTTACGTGTAAAGTCACATGTGTCCTTATCACATATAAGGGCACGACACACATGATTTTCTTTTGCATTTTCCTGTATATATATATATATATATATAATATAGACTTGAATATGTCCACTAGATATCGACAATGCTCAACACAAATCAAGTCGTGGAGCTACGTATTATACGTTTAATGGAAATTTAATAAAAATATAAAAAGATATAAAAAACTGTGACTCGAGTTTCACGCTGCACGGCGATCCTCAGACTGAGGATCGCCGTGCAGCGTGAAACTCGAGTCACAGTTTTTTATATTTTTATTAAATTTCCATTAAACGTAAAATATATAATATATATATATATATATATATATATATATATATACATATGTATATAGTATATGTATATTTATATATAATAGATATGTATATGTATATACAGTATATATATGATATAAATTATATAAAATTGAGGAACATCATACTAGAACTTTGATTACTCTTAACTCTTTTCCAGAAGAATCAGTTTTCTAATATTTTAGTTATTATTTTACTATTTGGCCAACACCCAGATGACTTCACTCGTAAAGGGAGACACTGTGCCAGGAAACGGTTAGGTTTTGTCTTAGTTGTAACAAGGGAAGTTGAAAAGGAGTAAAGAGGAGACTTCAAAAGAAGTTTGCTGTACAATGTAAACTCACTATGTTCTCAAATGAAAAACTGTGGCGAGGTTTCTATTCTCACCTGCAATCTTCGCTTAAGACGACTTATTTCTTAATAAAAACAGACATAAGTAAGAGTCTTTATTAACACAATGGGATATTTACGACCTGTTGAGTATGGGCAATGATAGCCTGCTGTTTTTATAAGTAAAAGCCAAATGATAACATAGTGGAGACAACCAGCAACGGGAAATACGGGGGGTAGTTCACCAATTAAGTATTTAGGAAGTCAATATAGATATTTTTAAGTCCAGTAATGGTTGAAACAAAAGACAGCACCTTTTCCACACCACCCATCGAACGAACCATTTGTTCAAGACGTGCAAGAAGTATCGAAATGTCAACAGGGAATTGTGAATATTGAAAAGAAACATATTCATGAACAAAAAACATGAATAAATAATTCTTAAAACTCTTTACTCAACAAATATGTTGTTTTAATCGTGACTTTCCTGCAGTCAATTTGCATGTCAATGACCAATTACAGGCACCATAACCTCGTACCCAGGTTCTTGTCGTCGTTTAATAAGTGCGAGTTTGAGCTCCACTCAAGCCAACGCTTTTGAGCGTACACACACAAAAGGGTAGTTTTTGGAAACCACATGGGCATCAACCTTATGTTAAGTTCAGTTGAACATCCTCGAATAATATCGACGATACCGGTAAGACATTTAAATATAGGCGAGAAAACTGTCTTCGAACGAGTCAGCGACTAACCGGCAACTAGCCAGCGAGTAGTCCGCGATAATATAAAAACAGTGCTTATCGTAATTCTGAGTTTAAGTTTCCTCGCTCTCCGTCGACATAATGTTCGAAGTAGTGCCAGGCGATAATAAAGTTTAAAATACATTTCATTGAATCTATCGTTGTGTTGCCACTCGCAACATCCAGAGAAAATAATTGACCAATTGACAACTCGAGAAATACTTAAAGTATAGGTCTTCATATCAGGTTTCAATAAAGCAAAATAAACGACGAAAATAATAATAATAATAATAATAATAATAATAATAATAATAAAAAGATAGGGATTAAAGTCACGCACATAATACGTCAGCTGCTGATTCACTCTGGATATGTATTTTCTGATATTTTCTTCAATACATTTACATTGATAATTATGTGATATTCATCATAAAAACACGTCAATATTACACAGTTTTATATATATTTATGCACGTATGGGTATCCAATTAGGGAAGAACACACAAAAGTTCCAGTCTCATCTGTTTCGATCCTCCTTTATGACGCCTTTTCGCCTGGTTATCAATAACAAACTATCTTTAAAAATATTCTCGTGCATAGGGTTACCTAGCTTAATATAAATCTATATCACCTACGCAATACTAGTAAAAATGAAGAAGAAAACATACAAATATTTCAACTTCAAAATAACCCATGCACAATCACCAAGTTCAACGACTATCTGGCTCGTTTCCTGTGAGAGTATACCACGCTGAAATACTGGTCATACCAAAGGGCACTGAAAAAGGAAATTTGTTCACGGGCTGGACCAGTCAAGAACACTACAACAAATAGTTGCGTGTTTATACTGGCTTTTGTATCGAGTGATTCTAAGCCACGTTATCCGGTGGCAAAGATAAAAACTGCAGCTCTCGTCGTAAACAAAATCGCGAACAACACCCTGAAAATTAAGTCTGTTGCACGCAGAGGTCGCGAACACCCACTGCGTCTTTTGAAAAATAACGTATATTTGAATATTCAAGTGGACAACTATTTAGCTATGGTGATTTGCTCGTTTTTTAAAATGATCAAAATATAACAGCAATTTGATTGTGGAAAACCAGCCACCGAGTCGATGAAAAATTTAATTTGTATAAGCTGGACTTTAATATTTAGCCTACAGCGAGTTAAGAAGATACTGCTGGCAGGAGTGGTAAACCATGGATGTAAACAAATACATGCAGGTTAATGGATTAACAAAGGCTATATACGTAAATGTAGAAAGATCTACCTAAAAAGCCAATAAATTTTCTTCATAAAAACATTCCTGTCAACATGACCATATGAAAAGGCTGGAATAAAAGCTTAAAACCACTGAAGTCAAGTGTCGTTAAAATGTATTCATGCGAAATATTTTCGTGCGAATTCAAATGGCCAGCTCAATGACAATGTGTCTCACAGCAGTCTTTTCATATCCAGCGGACGAGCTGTCGACACCATGCCGAATGTACATCAATTAGTTTATCGACTGTCTTAAACGCTGTTCTGCTATTCCCTCCTTCAGGGGGAGTGGAGTTTGACTTCAAAAAACGTAAATAGGTTTCATGATCTGCAAAATCATTAGAATTAATGAGTTCAGAAAGCGAACGAGATCTTAATCGACTTCTCGGCTTATCGTTGACTGCATTAGAACTATCTCCGTTTCCCACGCTATTGTCCTTCCCAATGTCGGTATGAGAACAATGGTAAATCGACTTCGAGTGTGTTGGGTCAGTGTCTAAATGACTTGGTGATTTCAATGCAAGTTCTACTTGCTGTTGCTTCTCCGCGTTTAAATTACTTCTCTGGTGCAGTTCATTCACAGGTTTCTTGAAATCACACGACGCATGTTGAGAACGGTCATTAGACAAATCTTTCTGTGCTGCCTGAATCGCGGTCAACCAGGCACATCGCTCTTCAAGGGTTCCACAGTACAGGAACAGTTTACCTTTTTGAGCAATAATTTGCCAAGGAAACCTGTTATAATTGGAATTACAATCACTTTGCATCTCCTTTCTGGTGCACTCCTCTGTTTCTACGCAAATTTCCTCCAGTTTCAATCGCCCAACAGGTGTGTGCCGTCTGTGAACCTTCCTCCTGTAAAAGCACAAGGCGTTCGGTTTCAAAACGAAGTAAACAACATCAACTTGTCCGTTCTTCTCTTCCTTGTACACATAACCTTCGTGGAGGATACTCCTTGATTTATCCATGGATGTAAGAAACTTTTCGGTCTAGTGCATACAATGGATTCCGATTTCAATCCTTAGTTCTCTTTCGTAGCATATATTTTACCTGTCTAGTCCCGTCTTAACTGACACTTGATACGGATGGAAGAATTAATTTTAATAACTCTTAATCTTTTGACGTGCGGAAGTACGTTGCTTTTCTGGCACACTCGAGACTCTCACTATAGCAGGTTTGCGGCAGCAATATTCCATGCATTGCACATCGGAACCAAAAACGACTATTCAGGGAAGCTTCCTGAAGGTTTCGAAGAGCAAGTTGTTTACAAAAGTAGGTAGAATAGCTTGTACGTAGTCTTTCGTTGCCTCCTGTGGTCGACTGCAAAATGATACCACACAAACACTAGAACTAATAAATATCATGAATCTGTCACAGCAGGAATTCCATGATACTAAACGACCGATGACTGGCTGTACGATGTCATATTGTTATCTCTACGCAAATATTGCTGTAATTCCTATTCGAGATGTAAATATTGCTCCTGAAGTGGATAATATTCCAGAGGACTCGATATAGAAAAGACGTTCGCGTTCTAAATTACGTACAGTTTAGGATTAATTTGGAGTTTAATAGTCTTGAGACCCCCGCATAATAGCCGCCAACTGGCCTGTTACATATATCGCTACTTCATTAAGAAATGAGGATAATTGTCGTGTAGTAGGCAGTCATTCCTATGTCGCTATTGCTTCACCTTACGGTTGTGCTCAAGAAGTCATGCGATTCATTCTTGTCACATACGCAAACACGGACGGTGAACATGCCTTAAATGCTTTTGCATCCTGTAACAGCAAACCACAGTAATTCCGATATATATATTGTCTAGGTAACGGAAATTTTCTCGACTTTTTGGTACGCAACGTGTGGAAATTTCTGCCTACATAAAGGCGAGGTCATGAACTAATGGTAAATACTGCAGGGAAAATTCCACAGGTCAGTGAGGTACACCTGGAATACCACTCAAACTATAGACGAAACAATAAATTTAGTGCATAGCATGGTGGACAAATAGGTCGCGTTTTGAATTGTTTTGAATGTTCAGCAGTCTCGTAACGTGAAGATATGAGTTCAAATCCTGGCCAAGTCAACTCGGTCGTTCGAGTTTATGTTAGCAGTGTGTGAGATGATCATGGAGTTCCCCCCCCCCCTCTGGTAAGTGGTCCACTACAAGCTCCACATCTGTTTTCTTCAATGCGAGCGGGGGAAACTCGTATTTATCGACTTTTAAATACACTAAAGAGCTTTCGTTTACGACTAAGCGATTATCGCTTGACTCAAGATTTCTCGGTGCCAAGATTGTCGTGAATTTACGGAGACACAGCAGTCGTCGCAGGAGCTATGGAACCAAGGTGAATAACAAAAGCAGACTCATGGTCAACATATACAACTTCGTCCGTTCGGACTTGGAATTGGTGCGATGTTTGGACGATCGTCCTTCAATACTGAAACATCTTATCTCGCTTGAGGTGTTTATCACGAGCTGTTTAGGAGACAAATCCCGCAATGAAAATTATCGCACAGAGGATAATTTTTAACGCAGGCATCATGAACGCATCAGTATGCTCATCATGCCTGACGTCGCAAAATTTCACCTTCCGCATGGTGCGTCAGTAGCAGTTATCTTGACGAACAGATACAATTCACCAACGAAAGACCATCATATAAGAATGACTAAAAAAATAATTACACCTTATTCATAAATGGCCACCGATTTATTATTCGTTTGTGGGCATTTAAAGAAGACTCCCCAGAGTTTACAGTTCCGCGCCCGGAATCATGTTTTCATTAGTCAGATAAATTGTTTTTCTGGTTGTTGGTTTTGGTTTCGCTGGATTAATTAGTTTTACGAACACAGTAAATTGCTGAAGCCGTTTCATGCACGTTCCCCGTACGTTTCTAATGTTTGCATGAGATGTTTTGTTCGTGGAACGAACTTCTTGAACTCAAAAAAGAGATTTCATTAATGGTTTTCATTAAACTCACATCATAGTTGAAGATTGTATAGTAGAAAAACTAAACAGAAAATATCCTTGATGTTCAAGTAAACACAAGAAAAGACACAGTTATGGTTTACGGTTTTTTTTATAGTTGAAGATTATCTTCCTAAATTGATGCTTGTGATGAAGACGATGGGTCACCGACATCAATTATTTACTATAGAAACTCTTAAGCACGTAATAAGTTTATTAGGTGCTGCCATCACTGCCGTTGTTACGGCAACACCAAATAGACTTTATTTGGCTATACATATATTGTAAAAGTACTTGAAGATTGTAAGAGTGCCCTCACGTCGAAGGCACTCTCTGTTGTGCCGTCTCACGCTGTTTCATTTGTTGCATATTTTTGGGGCAAGTTTTGTAGATAAATAAATAAACAAATAAACAAACAAATAGACAAATAAATAAATAAATAAATAAGTAAATAAATAAAAGCAGCTAGTGTCGGAAACCTTTAATGAACGACCTGTCAGCAAGTAATTTATCCTCATTCGCCAAACTTTGTCACTTTGAGCAGTCACCAGCGCGATCTGGTCGTGAGACTATTTCTTCGTAAAGTTGCATCGCCTGTGCAAGAATAAATCGCACGTGAAACCGCGGCTTAATGCTAGCCCGACGTTAAACCTATGGTGGAGCCGTGGCTTAACGGTAACGCTAACTCCATTGTTAAATCTTTCGCCAAACCTAAGGACCCAGTTTTGCAATACGACTGTCTTAAATGACTGCTCTTTCTGATCAACCCGATTAACTCACTGGAGTCTTCGGGACCTTGATAATTAAAATTTTTATCTTATTTTGTTACTTTTTGCCACGCGTTTAAGTTCTACGAGATAATCAAAATAAAGGATGATTGGTGAAAATACTGAGTTCGTTTAAAAAATCCGATAATAAGATTGAACCATATGATCCAATAAAACTATTTCGATCTCTCTCTCCATTTTTAAAATTTGATATTCGTGTGAAAACCAACCCAGCTTCCAGACCAGCCTAGTTTCCAGGCCAGCCTTCGCGGCCAAAGAGCTGCAAAATGGCCCAACCTCTTACCCAGGATCTTATCTCCGGTAGCCTTTGTGGGGAGCAGAGATAAGACCCTGGGTACGACGAGCGGAATAAGGCCCTGGCTACGAGGTTAAAACATTTTTCAATCTAGCTTATAGCCCCCCTGTTATAAGCCCATTCAAAAGTTCCTACGAAGTTTCATTCACTCAAAGTTTACGAGCTCGATTCGACGGTATGTTTCCTATCTTGTCAATTTTAGGCTTTCTTTATGTGTCTTTTTTATCTCTACTTTAACCCAAACGAGAGAATTAAAAATAAACCAATTAGAAATATGAAAATTCCCCGACTCTTTTTGAGACAACGTTGTACAAACTTGAATGATCTAAAAATCAAATGTCTTCCTCAATAACGTCAGGATTTTTTTTAATACGCGAAACGAGCATGATCATTTTTTATTTCAAAAAAATGCAAAGTTAGGCTTTTGAGAATTCTGATAAATATAAAAAATACGTCAACTGTCTCCAATTTAAGAGCTTTAAAGTGGCAATATTGTCCTCCTACATGACAATAACCTTAACGATGTGTTTGTGGTAGCTTGGTAATTATGTTCTTAATACGCACGCTCTCAAGCTGTTCTCTCAGAAAAACTTTCTGAGTCCCTGACGGGAATCGAACCCGTAACCTTCTGATCGCCGGTGAGACGCTCTAACCATTGAGCTACAAAGACTCAGATGGTGAGCGAAGGTTAAATTTGTGTACTGGTTCGGTTACGGGTTCGATTCCCGTCAAGGACTCAGAACGTTTTTCTGAGAGAACAGCTTGAGAGCGTACGTATTAAGAAAATAACTTTAACGCCAGGAAAGCGTTGTCATGAATTGCTGAGACAAACACGTGATGGAGAGGAAAAGGGGCGGAGCGTATCTAACCTTCCGGAAACAACTAGTAAAGCGTAACGAGTTAAAATTGAAGAATACGCTTTAATCTTTTTTTTCAAATAAATTAACAAGAAGGCCTCTAGTTACAAAAATTGGATTTTGACCGAAGGTCACTTGGAATATTGAAAAATTCATGAGGCATTATCTTTAACTTATTAATATCTTATACCGTGAACATTTTACACAAAACACGACCAAATCTGTTCCAACCTGAAATCTTACCAAATACATGACTAGGAACAGTTTCATAAATAAAACTTCTGATAATCTGGACACTTAGCTTGGTTCAACGTTTTCCCCAACAACAAATTATGGTACATAGATATAAATTTACATTGTTTTCTTAAATACTGGCCATATATTAATATTCTGAAATTAAAATTAAGCTCTTCATTTCGCAACAACAGCTTCAGTCAAAACAAACCGGAAAGCCATAAATAATTAAGAATAACATACTTATCATAAACCATGTAGTATCTACGTCAAGATACTAAATCGTGCTCTATCGATTCACGAAAATTTCATCCTGAACGACGAGAAATGTCTTTTCTTGCCGAAATCCATAGCTGACGTTAGCCTGTCAAAAAGCCAGGGTTTGGGGCCAGGACTCGGCGGGACATTTTCCTGTGAGGCAATTTTCCCCATTTGAGAGAATGACTTTCCTGTCTCAACCTGCTCCACCGAGTCTTCGCTGATCTTGCGAAACCCTTCGTTTGGTTCAGCGCAGATTCTAGTACTTGAACAAGCCGTCTTTACGAAAACATTCTCATTTAAGTCGCCATCCACAGATTTTCTCATGGATTTTCTTGTGCGAAGAGACGTAAACCGCTTTCTGATCGACAACCGTTCGCTGTCAGAACGAGTCAGCCTTAGAGAGGAAGGCTTTCCTCCCCGTCTCATCGTTGAACTTGAAGAGCTCGCGCGGATCTTCCCGCAAAATTCGTCCCGTCTTTCGTTTGAAATCTTGAACTGTGCGATTGCGGTCAGAATGGAAATCATCCAGAAGTCTCGCTCTTCCCAAGACTTGAAACACAGAATTCGGCATTTTCTCTTGTCCCCGACCCGAAGACAGTACACCGTAACTTTGTCACTTCTATAAACAAACTTTTCCTCTTCGATTTGATCCACTCTTACAAACATTGTGTTGAACTCAATTAGGCTTTCGGAGCACGGTTCGGTGCCAGTGCCACGTTCGCGAGGTGAGTAGAACAAGCCACTATCTCTCAGTGAAAACCACTGAAGCTTGGGCAAACTGAACATATTTTGCCCCAAAGAGACAATAAGTCCTTCCCGCAGAACTTCACCCTTGGGCCTGCCTTCCATTTCAGCCGAACTGACCAACGTCGCTGTCGTGAAAAAAACCAACTCCAAGTCTTCGCACGGTTTGAGCTGTCGACCAGACGCTAGAAAGAGACCTGCCTTCTTTCGCGAACAAGTTAAAAGAACACGAAATGCTGCTATGTCTGTGGTTTTCCTTATTGACACGCCAACAGTAATAATTGATGATCAAAATTAGTTTGAATGACACGGAGTACAAGACGATTCGCCTCTCTTCAACAACAACCAGATTTGTAAGCCTCACTGAAGGTAATCCACTGCAGGTGTTTAGTGTCAAGAAGGATTTCCGCCGTCCACGCTACGCACTTCCATCCGTGTTTCCTGTAACTCAACCTTTTAGACCTTGGCTAACATCCACCAGGAGACCACAAACCAGATCAATTTTTAAATCTTAGTTGCTGTTAATTAACTTTTTTCAGTGAAAAAGTCCCTTTGATCGGCCTCCCATCAACAATATAGCAATTTCTCGGGTTTTGTGCGTAAACGAATGACTAAGCAATTATACAATCCAGCAAATATCACTAATGAGATGTGGTCAAACTGCGCATGTAGTTTTATTAAAATCCTCTATCTCCTGCGGCAATGAATTATAGTGCTGAGCCAAAAAAATGCGTGTAATGCATCACGATTGATTTTTTTACCATTGGCAAAAGGAAATGTTGAATTTTGGGCATGACAGCCAAGACAGCGTGCGTTTCATGAGTTGTCTTCAGGAAGTCATTACCTTCAGCAAAACCCATTCGACGTCATGTCTGGAAACCATATCCCCTTATGTGGTTCAATCCTGACATATGTCAGGCATTTCATTTAGCCTTTATCTATCCTCTTTCAAGAAATTGCAACAAAACAAAGGCTCCGAGCTGAGTTGAAAATCTTCAACTTTGTTCTCCCAAATTGTCCCCCAGCGTGCAAATTGGTCTGAACAGTTTAACCAAATGCGGAATATGCTCTGACAGTTTAAAAGGTGTTAAATGAACTGAAAAAGATTAGGATACAGATTAAACGATATTAACCCTTTGACTCTTCCTTAAGTTTCTCCCTCTGCTGAATAAAATTGCTTCCCATTTAACCTGAATAGTTTGTTAAACAGAGTCAGCCAAACCAAAATACCTATGGTCCATAGACACCATTCTTAGAAGGCTAACCGGTTCATGGATGCCTAATGACCAGACAAGGAGACGTCGATGAAAGTTTGTTTAATCGGAAAATTGGTTGATTGAGAGAAATCGCATCCTATTTGGCCAATTTTTCGATAGTTCTTCAAGAAAGACTGCCCAAAAATGTTTAGTCCGCTCGGACCTCAACCACAATCATTCAAGTCAACAAAGACTAGTAATAAAGATTATCGCCCAGCAAATAATTTTGAAGAAGCCCATATCTCAAATAAACATATCAGGATACTTTGAAAGATACTTTAATGAGGAACTAAGTATCCTGATATGTTTATTTGAGATATGGGCTTCTTCAAAATTACTTGCTGGGCAATAATCTTTATTACTAGACTTCGATTTCCGCCTGGTATCTCGATTGCCGAAATCCTAATCAACAAAGACTGTTTAAACAGGTTACATCTTGAGAAAACCAAACTGAGTCTTTGACCGTGATGAAAGGTTGTTGCATCATGCTCGAAGCTTCGGTACTTCACTCAATTTTGGTAGTTTAACCCTCTGAGTCGTTACAAAACCCGTAGTCATGCAGTAGACACTTTCTACGACAGAAATTCTTTTCTCGGTTGTCTGGTTTTATCCTACCCTCATTACTCAACTCGTGCGAAGTGTAGGGCCACTACGGAACATCCGAGATGGGCAGTTTGTTTTAAAATATATAGGGTTATTTGTTTGCTCTCATTTCTTGCTGTTCTAATGCTAAACTCTGAAAAGGCGGCACTAAATGAATCTTTAGTGAACACAATACTGTCGCAACAAGTCAAAGCACATGCACGTGTAATTCCTCCGGAATACCGCTGACCACGAGAATTCAAACCGTTATTTCTTAAGTCCTGGTCTATACACGAAGCTCACATAAAATATATAAAATACGAATCGAGACTAAATTAAATTAAAACTCCCAGTGTAGACTAAGGGAATTGTAGCGTATCAACCCCAAGCGGACCTGAAGAGCATGTGTGGCGGACTTCCTGCAAAATAAAAAAGCTTTCTCATTACGCCTTTATTAAAAAGCCCGTCTCCGGTGTTTGGTTAAGGACATGTGTACATTCACGAGCCAGAACAATATCTAAGTCAAACAGGAATGACGTAAAGTCGTTTCGTGTTTAAACTAAACTCACACCCTTTGGCTTCAGTGAAATCAGTATGGTATGAATTGGGATCGACGGAATACGACCGGCTTGAACAACGAAGAACAGAGACCGTTTGTTCCCTATCAAGACTTAAGAGTTAAAAACCTGTCAAAACCGTTTCCGTACTTCTGATACTGAACTTGACATTGAATACTATTTACACCATCATATTAAATCAGGTTCGGTTAAAAAAAGAGGAAGTTTCAGTTTGAGAAAGACTGCAGTTGAATACCAAGTGTTGAAAACAAACTTCTGCCGGTTCGAAATATGGGTGATAATATTTTTAACTTTTGTACGTTTAAAAGATAATAATGCAGCCTGCACAAGATTTGGTAAAGAAATATAATTTTCGGCGCTATACGGAAATTAAAAACGAACACATTCGTTGAGAAAGTAATGCAATAATTCGGAATACCACATATTTCGTGATTTCATAAACCGTTTTGTAGCCGAGCAATACAAGTGTCGAGTGTGCGCTTGAGTCAACCAACGCTTGTCTTTGAGCTTGTCTTGTCTTTGATGGTTTGTGACCTTCATTCATTAATTATACATGACAGAGGAAAATGCAAAACGTTTCTTCGGAGTCAGAAATTGAGCAAGCAAACAATTACTAAGCAGCCATACAACAAAATGATATAACAGAGGTTGCTATGTAAATACATCTTGAATAGCCAAAATAAACTCAGATCCTTTTAACTCGACGGTCACAGGACAATCTAACAGCCTGACCACGATCGTGAAACTATCAGTGATGTTGAAGAACTTTAGACTGCATTATAAGAACAAGAAAAGGCTGGTTGTTCTACAACCGGAGATGAAGATTGGAAGATTGGTGCAGAGTATATCGAAAGAGACACCGTGAACAACTATGGTATCAGATGGCGAAACATGGTGGTTTTTCTCCAGCACGCACTAAGGAAAATACGCGTCTTTGCACTTCATTTGAATGTTTGGAAGTATCGTTGATGTTGTAATGGAGTATGAACACAATTATTAGAATATCTACGTGCTTCAAAGATTGCGCACTACATCTAATTACAAGGATGAGGGTGGGGGAGAGCGAGGGGGCCAACGTCGACTGAGAGGTCGGGGGTATGCTTTTCCAAAAAAAATTTTGGCAACCCAAGCTCCAGAAACACCGGGAAAATTTCGTCACCTTACACCATGAAACGAACTTTAACTAACACAATCACGTAAATTGTCTGTGTGATAAGTACGTTTCTAGAATTCTAGTTTACGATGTACGATCGTGAAACACATCAAAAAAGAGCGCGTTCAAATTCAAAAAGGAACGGTAAGATGGATGTCTCTTCACAGGCGACTCACCTGTACGTTTTGTTCCCATTCATTGCTTTCAATATCCTGTTCTTTCGCTTCAGAAACATGGCATCATTTCACTATAAAAGACAGCAACAGTTTTATACTCGTCATTCATTTTATTCAGAATGGGAGAGACTTAAATAAATTCAAGTTGTAATCTGACACTGCTAGCCAGTTTACTACAGTGTTCAATAGTGTGTTAGATAACAAACTTGGCCACTTTCAACTAATAAAATTCAACTTTGTCATCTAACATCAGTGACGAGGGAACGTTGACAATTTTGGGGCTGGGACGAAGATAATACTTTTTGCAACTGAAATAAGAAAAGTTGTGGAATATAATTATTGATGTGAAACCTTCCCAACCTGTAGCAAACGACAATTATGACAATTATGGTTTGAGAGTGAAACTAAAGGGTCCGAAATGCAGAGAGACAAGAACATGTGACAGCTTCATGGGATTAAAAGATAACATAGAAAGATATGTTTCAGGTTGGTAACCGGGTATTTCTAAGGTTGAATAAACGTCATGGGGTCAACCAGCTCATGCTTTCCAACGTAAGACCTGTTATTTGATAGCGATAAAATGAGAAATAAAAATATCTCTTAAGTACAAGTACGTCAAAAGTTATCGGACAGTGATCACCCCCTATGGTCTAAAATCTTCGAGGTTCCTTTAGAGTTTTCGGACCCTTATATGGACGTTTGGGGGACATGGTGCCGGCGTCCTCCGCTTCCTACGCCTCTGTAACATCGTCATCATTCCTATTTACTCGAGCTGTCCATTTTTAAACCTGCGCTTCCTTTCAATAATAAAATTCAAGTTTTTATATAAAGTCATTAACGGTCTAGTTTGACTTCTCTAGTCTCTCAACCAACGGGTTACTTTCAATAATAAAATTCAAGTTTTTATATAAAGTCATCAACGGTCTTGTTTGAGGACTCTAGTCTTTCAACAAAAGGGTTACTTTCAATGATAAAATTCAAGTTTGTCATCTCAAACTGTCATAGTTCTCGTTGGCTCGAGGTCTATAACACTCTCTCTCATGTGGTTTCATCTAACGCTTGACAACACCGGGGGAACTAAGGTAAATGTTTGCCTCACACATGTGACAGTAAACGAGACGGAAGGAAAAAGTTCGCTCAAAGTCAAAAAATTATTTAAGCTGTACGTATTTTCCGACCACGTTCGGGACGTTGTGCCTTTTTGTCTCCCCGACCTGAAGACGGACACTCCCTCAGAAAACGTAAAAGGAAATACGTAAGCATGCCTTAACTAATTTTCTTTCTCCTCTCCTTTTCTCTTGTCTACCGACACATGTGGTTCTTTTGGGAACTTAGCAGAATCTCGTTTATATACATTATTATTTAACATTGTCGTGGCTGACGTGTGCTCAAGTTCTTGAACATTCATTGGTTGAGAGGATGAAAGTGCAGCAGATCTACGGTTTCAGTCAAAGCTTGGTAGGACCTGGATGTTCTCCAGTAAAAATGCCCATTCACATTGCGTAAGTGGAAGTGTCTCTCCCTATCCCAAGCTTTCCAGCGCGCGATTACGTCATTTTTCATGATTATCTGAACAACTTATGTTTACAGTTTCTTTAACCAGTCTCCAAAGCCGTTGATCCTAATCCACCCCGTCAAGCTTTCCTGAGGGAAGAAATCCCAGGGGCAGATAATCCAAGACATTCGGCAGACAGTTCACAAACTCTTTACACATGTAATCAAATATTCGATACAATAGACGGGACTAATGTTTAAAACCCAGCTGTCGTTGACACTGGTGCGAGGCTGTCCTCCTAACTGCTCGACCACCAATGCCTTCTCATTGACTAGCACAACAAAGCTATCCCTAACTGTGACGTAACAATTAAGCGGCGACTCTGGTGATAGTAGATGAGTATGGATCCGCTATGCCATAACTACCAGAGTTTCGTCAAAAGAATTTAGCGGATAACCCAGCGAAGGAAATAGAAGTGGAGAAGACGAAGACCTGTTTCAGAAACTAAGATGGTGTATCGAAGGAACATTTCTTAAGTATAAAGCAAGTACTAAGACGACGTTTGTTCGACAGAAAGAAGACATTGAGAAAGTATTAGAACTTAACAGAATTCTGCGAGAAAGAATTAGAACTCAACAGCATTCGACGAAAAAAAAGCCATATATCAAAACGTTTGCCTTGTCCTTCTTGTATGTCACACAGCAAGTGTTGTTCCCTCTCAGTCGTAACGTTATAGGATTTTTTTCTACTGTATATATACCTTAACGCTCTCCTAATTGCCTTTTCGAATTGTCAACGGCTTAAAATGTCAAGAAATACCATTACACTCCAACAAAATTTGAAATGTTTATTTAGCACCAGCGTTGCCTTACAAACTACGAAAGTACAAAAGACCACTGAAGCTGAGATACGGTGGAGCTGATCCAGTCACTCAAGTTTCAAGTGAATGTTTTCGTTGTAAATTACAGAGAAAGAAGTCATTTAACAATTGATATATCGAGAAATCGTAAAACTTTACGAAGTGTTTTTCTTTTTCTTTTTTATCATTATTTAATTTTATTTATTTTTTTCATTTTTGAGCTATCCGAATTCACCCTAAGGGTGTTCCCACTGACGTCTGCCAGGTCGATCAAGCTTGCACCACGATATTATTCCACCCTAAATAAATTCCTGACCATACCCATCAGATATGTTTTGACATCAAAATCAGTCGTAAGTTCTCGCTTTAACTATTTCAATTTCTCGGGGGGAAAGCGAAGCTAGAAATTGGAAGTTGATAGTCTAAGTTGTGGGCTTATAAGGTTGTTATCGGGGACTAACGTTTCGACGGCCTCAACTTCGGTCATCTTCAGAGTTACAGGGAAGGGTTAGCCGGAAGGAGGGATGATTCTCTAACGAGTCTTTGCACCTGGAACTTGTTTTCAACTCTTGTTTACTACATCATTATTGTCACATATTCCAATACTACGTACACGGCCAACAAATAGTTTGTCGACGCTTTTCCTCCTGACTTGAACCCATTGAAGAAAACATATGTGCAAATGATGTTGGTTTAAAGGTAAAATACGCCAGTGGGCCCACCCAAAAACGTTGCTTTCCCTAACGTCATTCCTGTAAGAAACCGCCAAACAACGTGGCAAAAATACAAAGTGTATTTTCAAGGTTTGCTAAACCTTCAAAAACCACAATCAAAAGTTCATATTCAAACACCAACAGTTGCATTCTGAAGTACTATAGAAAGCTTTTTTTTTTCCACTAATGTTGACATGTTAGTCCTTTCCAATATATTTTACTTTTTGATGTCTGGTTTAAGTTGTTAGAAGAAAGCTATCACGACGATCCTTGATTATTTGACGAATCATTATGCACATGTTTAAATAGTTAATAAGACTCTCGATATATTATTATTGTCACGATTCTCGTCATAAATTGCGATTTTGCTTACAAAGATAGTATAACAAGCGGAGCAAGGATATTTGGTTAAAAGCAACGATTTCATCTCCAGTAGGTTTAGATCTCTATGCTCTTTGTTTCAGTGTATGACATTAATTCAAGTAGGAAGCAAGATAATGCCAAGTTTTATTTCCGTTTGTACTAACGTTGTTTCCGATATGATCAGCCACGAAGACCAAGAATTCGAACCACCCGAAATATCCCAACTAGCTTTCTTCGACAAAGAAAAATGTTTGCCATGAGAAGAACGAGATATGTGACAGATACTTCCTTGTTCAGGTTATCATCATGGTTTGAGGGTGGCACCGTAGTCTACCGGAGATGCCGAGTAACATTCGGCTCTATTAGTTAGAGAACCTAAAAGTCAAACTTCATTGATCACGAATATGGTCAAAAACAAAATAACATTCGTCAGCCAGAATATGCAAATCACATTCGTCACTTTGATTTTTCCGTGACAGTGCATTTCTTGACAAGATAAGCAAAATGCACGCGATTACTTCAGTCAAACATTCGAGGAGATAAGCAGATATCTGGGGTGAAAAGAATGGTTATTAATGCATGAAACTAGCTGTTCTATAAAAGGTTAAAAAAATCCATAGCGTTGCCCACCAATGATGTTCACACACGCTTCGATTTCTGTCTTTTGGGTTCACCCCAAATTAGACTGTTTTCAGTCAATTATCAGCAACTGGAATTTCTTTTTTCTCTTCACCATGATATTTGTGATGCATCATCTGTGGCTTGCGTCCAATTTAAACCCAATAAATCAATTATCTTTCTGCCGTAAGATATTAAGTTCTTTCACATGCTTTCACTAAGTTGCTTTAACACTATCCAGTCCAAAACATCTCTGCTCGGATTACTAAAATCGTCCAGCGTTTCGTAAACTAAAATAATCTAGCGTTAGCTAGAGTAAAGTAATAAAAATCGGATTCGTTGCTAAAAACGTATTATCACATTTAGTTCTACAGACAAATTGTTTATGTAAACTGCGTTTTCTTATTGTGTCGCTGCCAATTTGAGTTTATTTTTATCTTATAATAAAGGGAGCTATAATATTATATGCACAAGGGTTTCTTTGGGCCTCTTTACCACTTATACTCATGTTCTCGTATTTTGTTCTATGGCAAAATAAATGAAATTGAAAAATAAAAACTGAAATACGGTGCTTATTAAAGCTGTTTTTATTTAACTTTCTCGCCCTCTAAATACAAAGAAGTCATCCCTCTAGTTCTGTCGACGACTAGCGGTCTTACTTCTCCAGTCACAAATGGTTGTTGGCCTTCAAGAATTTCATTTTGTCAGACGGTAGACAATCTTATATTCATCTCCCGTTATATCGGACAACATCAGGAGCGCAGTTGGATGTCCTCAATAGTGAGAGTACACAACAGCGGGAAATGATTAAAAACACGTGCTTCATTCTTCTAGAATGTTTAAGTATGTCCTTGGGGTGATGTGGTGTCTTTCAATGAGTTAAATTTGCCACAGTTTGTACAAGGGAATTACTGAAGAGTTACACATTACTCTGTTTCGTAATCAATCTGTAAACTTTACAAAAACGAAAAGAAACCAAGGCGGATGATGTAAACAATGCTCCAGATTTGTGCACGAAAAAGCGAGTGGAGATCTGTGAAGGTTCAGATGGTCATTAAGTACTACCGGCTGAACTGATGCAAGATCAAACCTTCCAGAAGTGTCCACAAAAAACAACACTAAGATTAACTTCTGACGAACAAGAGTTCTGCTATAGTAAAGTTATGTCACAAGTCCGTCTTGTTGCCATCTCCGCCTTACCGAAAACAAATACAAAGCATTCTGCTGGGACTATGGTTCACTAATACCGTCACAGCGACATCCCATAATAGCTACAGTTATTTTCGGGGTTAATATCTGGCTTCCCTCGGGGTGTACCACTTGCCCGTAACAAGCAGGAGAGTGGGCAACCTCGTTCTCAGGTTCTTTCCTCTGTCACCATTATGGAAGAAACAACATTGGCTGGGGCTGATCACGCGCCTGAACACATTTGATGGAGAGGTTTTAGCGAGGACACTAAAACATTGTCATTCCTACATCATCTCTCGCAAGTTTGCTTTTTGCCACCCAGATGTAAATCTTTGTTAATAAAATTGTCCTGGATGAAATGATGGAAAGCCACATTTGCCAGGAACGTTTGATGTCTTTCTTTTCAGCGAGGACATGTTTGAAATAATGGAAACGGACAAGTAAACCATGTTGAGCGTGAAACCAATATCAACTATCATAGCAATACGCAATATTTGTAGAATTCGCCAACTTTCTTAAGTGAAGGACAACACCATGGAAACAGTAAGCATTAAAACGCACGTGCTGAAAAATTTTTATGTTGTAATACTGGTCGATGCGTCATCTCGAACGTATTTATGCTACTAAATGGAGACTGGAGCTTTTTGAGACACTTAATGAAAAATAACAATCGAAGTCTGGTTTCCTGTATCGAAAAAGCTCCCTAAATCAGAACTCGTTCGGGCCACTAAAAGCGGTAAGTTATTTATTTGATATTGGCAGTGAAAATATGCCCAGCTACCTTTATTTACGCTATTGCACTATCCAGAGAAGCGTACACAATGAGAAAAGGGAACAAGAAATTCCATCATTCGCTCTCTTTTCTGTTCAATAATTTGATATACTAGGCTACATGATTGGTTAAAAAGACGCTTCGTCTTGGATTTCTCTGCTCTTCAAGCTTTCACTTTCGACTTGGCTTCATTGAATGCTAACAGTAAACTTTCGTAGACTTTCTCTGGAGCTTCTGAAGCATCTACCTTGTAATGGAGGCCTCTCTTCTTGTAATAATCAATCAAGGGCGAAGTTTGTCCATGGTAAGCTTCGAGCCTCTTCTTCAAGGTTTCGGCGTTATCGTCGGATCGCTTCGTCAGGGGTTCGCCAGTTACCTAAAAGGTGAAGGAGAGATAAACGAGTGAACAAACGATCAATGATTCGTCCCGTGCAGTTTTAAACGGCGCAGGCAATGAAAGCGAATCAACACATGAATTCGACCAAAAAACAGGTATAAAAATTGTTTAAAAATGAGGGAGTGACCGCACTTACGTCGTCCTTCATTGGCTCCTTTGGAGGGTTGAATTCCTCGTGGTAGGATCGTCCGCTTGGTTTGTGGATCAGTCTGCAAAATGGGGTGGAGGCGGGTTAATTTATAGTGTAAGTTGAACTCTGTAGTTTAGTGATCAGCACCGCGGGGTATTTTACTTGTCATTTGTATTCTAAGTAGCTCTACGGACTCGCCAAAATACGACACGATTCATTAAATATCAAGCCATCTTGTACATACTATTCTATTAAACATACATAGATAAACATACTTGTACACACTATACTATTAAACTCGTACTGCCAGGAGAGGCGAGAATGGCTTTAAAGTCACAGGTCACTAGCTCCTGCCCTCAAGGCTTACAGTGTACATAATCCTGTATTAAGAATTAATCGCAATATATTAAAAATTTGTCGAGAATAACTTAAACTGTGCTTTGAATGATCAATGCATTTCGTCGCCTGATCCACTCTGATGGCTTACAGATCCTGAATATGGGTATCCTACTAAATCTCTCTCATGTATATTTTTTGAGTGAATGACTGATGAACGGTCGTCAAGCTCTTACCTCAGAGAACGATTTCTGAGCCCCGGACGGGGAAATCGCTCTTCGATGGTCAAGAAAATGGAAATCGATCGTCAAGCTCTTACCAAAGAAATCGTTTTTCTGAGCTAAGGGCTAGACGATCGTTCGTCTATCATTCATTGAAGATATCTCCAAGCTCCTACATTTCCAACACATATGTCACATGTATATTTTTATTGCACAGTAAAAAATTAGGATGGCCTACCTTCCAGTAATACGCCTTACAAGCAACGAGTCATCAATTGCAAACTCCACCACTGCGTCCAAATTACTTTCTCTTTTTTCTAGCAATGCATCCAGCTATCAATTGAAATGTTCACGGGTTTGAAACTAAATGAAACAAGGAATGCTCGCCGTGTATGTCTCAATGACAAATACAAACCACACTCACCTTCTCTGCCTGGACCACGGTCCTTGGAAAGCCATCCAGGAGAAAACCGTTCTTACATTCCGGTTTCTTTAAGTTGTCATCAATCAGCTCAACTACGAGATCATCACTGACGAGCTGAAAGTTTTCGAAGGAGTGAAATTTATCACGAACAAAAAAGATGGGCTTGCTGTCGCCATGTTGGTCTCCGCGCAAAAACAACATTGATGAAGCAAAAGACTTTCTCAATGTTTCTCCAAAGTAATCAACTCAATGAAAAGAACTTCGAGTTCTTTGTGTTCTTATTCATAAACCTTTGAAGGGGGAAGATCTCAATTTCGGGGTTAGAGCTCAATTCGAGCAAAGTTATGTTTCTATCCCCTGTCACATTTTGTGTAAATATATAAATATTATTTGCGATAAATTTACTAAAATAAACGACTACAGTGAACTCTCTCTAAGGCGGACACTCTCGGGACCAAATTTAGTATTCGCCTTAGAGAGAGCTGAGTAATCAGACGCCCAAACGACAAAACTAAAACCAGAATTTTATACTTGTGCAGAATATATGGGTTAACCTTAACAAAACCCCTTTGCAACGCTTGTTATTGGGGGAACTTAAACTCTACGCCGCGAATGGCCATGGCATGCCTCTGAATTTTTCCTAACAACCCGCCATCCATAGCCTTATTTGTGACTTGAGCTTCTACGCACAATAATTTTTTAAAACCAAACCAGTTAGTACTAGCTTGAGTTCTTCAAAAAAAAAAAGATTGTGATGAATTCGCATACAGATTGTGAAAGTGTGAATTTAGTTTTTCACTTTATAACACGTCCTCACTGTTACAAATTATGTTGCTCTCTTGTGTATTTTGTTCCCACGCCATTTTAGGGTCACATCCTATTAATAATTAGCTTAGCCAAAATATTACCAAATATCAATACACACAGGATACTATGAGCAGAGTGCAGAATTTATTCTCGTTTAATTCCTTCATTTGTGGGCACCATGTATATAAAGACATCTGGATCCCTACTCTTGGAGAAATTCTAATGTGCAAACGAGAGCCCAACAACGAAAAAGATCCAAATGCTGTTGCCATAATCAGTGATGGGGGAGTTGTCAGCCATGTGCCACTGAACTATAGCCGCTATATCAATCGATTCCTGGAGATTGAATCAAGTAGCGTTTCTTGTGAAATTACAGGAGAAAGGTTAAACCGTGGGGGGTGGATATGGGCTTGAAGTTTCATGCAAATACACATTTCGAGGTATCCCAGAACTTGTGGCCTGGATTGCGAAGTGTGTAACCAAAGAAAACACAAAGTAAAAACTGCCGTTAATCAAAATCAAGACAGTGGAAAAAAGAAAAGAAAGAGTACAAGTGACTCTACTTATTGTAGTAAAAGACTGCACAAATAAGTTGTCTTCTGACTGTGAAATAAATACTAGTCTTTTATCAAAACCAGAAAGTCAGATTGTGTCTATTATATTGTAGGTCATTTAGCACTAATACTGCCCTGTTGTAACATTTCGTAAACATCCTGTGTCCGCTTTGAGAGGTATTTTGAACCAAAACGCTGCAAAAATAGTGTCCACGTCCGCCTTAGAGAGGTGTCCGCCTTAGAGAGAGTTCATTTACAGAGAAACAAGCGTGATACTGCAGGGACCAAATTTTGTGTCTGCCTTGGAGAGGTGTCCACCTTAGAGGGGTGTCTGCTTAGAGAAAGTTCACTGTATATACTTTATAAACTGGTGTACAAAGGTCTGCATTTTATAAATATCAGTTAGAGGTACTGATATTAAAGATATAATCAATACACAACTGGGTTGGCTGTATGCAAGTTATCTGCCAACCTGTTCATCACTCTCCTGTCATTAATGCTCAGATATAAAATTTAACACTTGGCAGCACATTCTTTATGCACAAAACAATGCAATAAGTTTGCTAGTTGCACAATATCAATATCAAGCTTTGCATAATCACAGTCCAGGCCACTGTTAAAAACCAGCTCAATGTGCATCTAGTTTAATCATGACTGATTTATTACATAAAACATTGTTGTTTACCTGTCCAGCATCCATGACACTTTTAACTTTCTTACCAAGATCAGAACCAGATGCAACTACAGCTCTTAGCATGTCTCCTGAAAAACAAATAAGAACAAAGTGAGAAGAATAATCTAAGCAACACATCTCTACATTGAACAGTTTTGAAGACTGTGGAGAGAAGTATTTCAGTCAGCTGACAGCAGAAAGAACTAAATCACAAACAGCTACAGAATGAATATTTTGATGGCTTCAGTAATTGCAATCAGGTTATATGAAATTTATGACAAAAAATGCTGTTCCTGGTGAAAGGTACTACAGCTAAGCTTGTATTATTGTTCCAAACAATGACTACAAATATGTTACATAAAAATGATAAAACATTCATTACAATGACAAAGTATATCATCTAACAGTAAGTTATATAAGACAGAGACTAATCATCTCATGCTTGGCTTATCTTTGTATGTTAGACATTTAAAAAGTAGAAGTGATCAAAGACATGAAAAAACAAAATAGTATAATGACAATAATGTGGATTTAAAAATCCCAATAATAGAAAACTTGTTCTTTTAATATACTTTTCTAAGACAAGACTTGAATTTTCTCATTTAACATCACACCTACATCAACAATGAACACACTAAGTTTCCACAAGCAAAATAAACTTTTACATCTGATGGGAAATTCCCACAAAATTGGGCCAAGAATGCACTGGAGCACTTGGACTGCAAACCTCTTAGTAATTGTAACTTCTAATTTTCATCACACTTTCTAAAAACAAGCCCAGATATTCTAAAAGCATCTGGGTGTTGGGTGCGCCTTTTAAGATGAGGATCTGTTGCACAAGACATAAAAAGTAGGACTATTAAAACAACAGAAATCCTCTTAATATGATGTAATGGTGAGCAAAAGCAAGTGTGCAATTACAAGACAGAGGGGATTCACATCCTTGCCACATTATTTCATTAAACTATCGTGAAATCCGTTCAACATTTTGGAACATACCGGTGGCAAGATGACAAACGCAGTATTTCTCAGCCAGCTTGGGCGCCTACAGTACACAAAATTAACAAGAAAAATAATAAATTCCTCACAACCACAGCGCTAACGTTAAGTATTATTACAGCAAGAAATAAATTCGAAATTTCGGAGTGTACAACTTCCAAACCTGCGTCCCTTTTCCACAACCTGGGGGCCCAAGGAGAATAGCTTTTATCCCAACGTTGTCGCTCATTGTGCGTTCAATTTACTCCAACGTTTTCTTTGCCGAAATGCAGACAGATCCGGCTAGCAATGCAAACAGAAACGAGAGATGATGACAGTCTCCTTCCAGCATGAGCGACTTGCGTTGACAAACACAGCGGAGATCGGAAATTGTCGCTATTCCCCGGAGTTAACTCGCTAAACTTTAAATATTTCCGCGCCACGTGTGGTAAATTTGTGGCAAATTCACAGAAATTAATCCTTTACTGTAATCTAGACAGATCATGGAACGATTACAAATGTTCAGCAGTTTTTAATTAACCTTTCCCGAAGCACCAACTAAATTAATTTTGATTTTTAAACAGATTAGAAAGAAGAATTACGACCTACTGCTCAAGTAAATAACCGGTCTGACGAACCTGTGTCCCTTTACCAGCACCTGGAGGACCCATTAATATCCCATGGGTTCGTGGGTCGGTGGTCGCAGTAGGAAGACCGCTTTTCTTTACCAAGTCTTCAACAGCTGGGGCTTCTTTCTTTCCTTTGCCTGGGTCGAATTTGACAAAAAGATTACTAAGCCACCCACATCCTCCTGTTTGCATGGCGGCCATGTTGAGAAGAACGCAGGTATTGTTGTCAGCGGTACTCGAAACGAGAGGGTCAAAGTCCGCCAAGGGGGGGGGGGATTGAATGTAATGTGGGATTCACTAAGGCAAATTCCGCTCATCAGTTCCTTGCCCAAAATAGTCTTAGAAGCCAAAGTTTAATTTATTGATCAAAAAGAAACTTGTTTCGCAATGTTTTTGACCCATCTTCGAAGAAATACGCATGTTTTCTTCAGTAAAAATTAACAGTCAGCTAAGTATTATGAAAAAGCCCATAAATACAACTTAAGGTCAACATTATGCCATTTATTGCCCAAGTTTTGCTTATTATTTATTGCCATTGCTTTGTTGCATCTCTCAACCTTATCATGCAAGCAAATAAATTAGGCTATTGAATTACAAAGGTCTAATGAGTAATTACAAAGCTCTAATTATAGATGCAGGACTAAGACTAAATTGCGGTAAATACTAAATAAACCTGTTAAAATATTAAAATCAAAAAAGTGGGGAGAAATCAGAATAGTAGAGGACATTTTATAAAGTATATCCAAAAGCGCAGTCACACAAACGACCAGAAATTAACATGATATTGACCTTTAAAAGGAACTCGAGTTGCGTTGGGTATTTCCGTACAATAGGTTCATCACAGGTCCATCACGATCCCTAGTTGATATTGGTTATCCCTTCATTTTTCGAATGTGACCGTGATTTGAACAAAGAATTAGTAAGCTACGATTAATTTCTGGAAATTAAAAAGAAAAAACAGTGGCAGCCATGCTGGTTCTACGTACGACAACAGATGAAATTCTTTCAATATTTGGCCAAGTAGAAAAATATTTACATCCATGTTCTTTGCCAGACCTGAAATTGTGGGTTAACCTTGTTTACCCTTGTTGAGAACTTCATTCCTTCCGAAAAGCTGCTAGGTTTTTCCTCGAATACATCTCAACCAAATCTCTCTTATCTCACGTATGGGTAGTTCCTTATCACACCTAAGTGGGATGAGAAAATTTATCGTAATATTTCGCCGTTTTCACACGACGACTCCCAGCTCCTGTTAACGAATGAGTTTGCATGTTTTGAACACTTTGCACATAGAACGGACGCCAAACAAACGCAGCACTTGAGGTCACTGGTTGTGCAGGACTAGGCTAAACTTTATCCAACAGCTGAAATGCGGTAGACCTTCAGAGTATCCACATCTTAATCAAATCGGACAACGAGAATGTTTCTAAATTTTTCATTTAGCTTCTTGACCAAGACTGATTAATGAGTTTGGACAGACAGAAAGAACAAAGAGTGAACAGAATTTGAGATGGACAAACTTTCAAAAGAAAAAATCAGTGATAGAGTGATCTACTACAGTGAAAAACTCGTTCGAATTGCTTCACAAACGCTTTTGTGTCTTTCAGGAAGCCAGTTTAAATTTTTACTAAGGGCTTGGTTTACAACAGCGCGAAACTATGAAGGATTATAACGATGTTTGTGATGCGCAGACAAATCATAGATAATACAGGGTAAAAAGGTAAAAAAAAAGGTTGAGGTTAAAAACGCACGTTATCGATCTACATGATCATCTTCAAGTTTGAAAACCTGATCTTTTGGATGGAAAACGTTCGCTTTTAACTTCAACTTTTTCTATCTTTTTACCTTTAAGCGCACCGGGAACAACTTCGGTGTGATCGAAAATTTTTCATATATAATCCATCCACAAATTGCAATGAGTTTTTCTTTTTCAAGATATCATGCAAATAAACAATATATTATTAACGAAGTCTTTACGTAAATTACTTAATCAGGTCCAATGGTAAAGAAGAATGTCATTACAAAAAGATAATCAAAATCATAATTTATTAAAAAACAGATTTTTCGCTGTCACTAGACCGCAAGGCAAGTCACTGACAGCCACAGAATCATAACGCTTTGATGCATCTGCCGTGGATTTTGCTCAGCATCATCAATTACACACTCCCAGTACAAGTCAAGCGGTTCTGTAACGAATCTTGTGAAGAAATATATCCGTTTGGTGAAGGAACAATTGAATATCGTTAAAGAGAGGGGGCGACAAGACAGCAATCTAGTTCGCTTATACAAGTTTCTATGGATCCTTCGTCTTCATCTGAGCTGAGTTCCCAGTCGAAAAGACATTCTTTCCCAGCAATTTTAACTTATTCAGAAACTCTGAGCGTTCTTAGCAAACACCAGAGAGAGTACAACGACAAACAGGTTAGTCGAAGAACCAGAACACCGACATTTAATTCGAAAGGAAGCGATGAAGAAAGATGGCAAAGACTTCAAGAAGCGATGAAGTGGTTGAAACGAGAGTTGGTAAGTAGCTGAATATTCTTGGTACAGTTCAACAAACACTTGTTGTATTTCTTTCAATGTTTTGGACCTTAGATGCCATTAACCGCCCGGCATCATGACCACAAGACGGATATTTTTGCCTATATACTGGTGTATATAAACATGAATGACAAAAAAGCAGACAAATTCAAAGAGATGGTATTGAAAATAAAAAAAGCTGCCAACAACATTGGTGGTATTTCGACTTTCGAAGCAAGTCACAACGACGCAATCACAACATAAACTTTAGTAACTTGTACCTCGATCTAAATGATCCAACTAAATATGGTTTTAAACTGTCGTATGTTATTGTTCGCAAGAAGTGCTGATATTCTTAGCTTTCGTTGTTAATTATGAGCTATGTATGTTCCTTGACTGACAGCGCCCCACTGTGTCCTAAATATCGTTATAATCACACGCGCAGTTTCACGTTGAGAAATAACGTTTCATTCCTGATTTTCACCTTGTTATTTAACAACGTTTGTGAAATCGCATAAAAACAAAATACAGGGAGCTGGTTAGAAAGCGATACCAACGTAGTTCGGAATGTTTCCGCTTGTTTTACCCTGAATTTCAAAGATTGAAGTTTTACCTCTATATTATCTATCCACAAAGTTTCAGTCTTGCCGACTTGACCAAAAGTTACGAAATGCTAACGTTTGAAAATTTACTAAAACAGGTAGAAAAAGTCACCCGTAACCCTCAGATATACATATGTATACATAAAATATTCAAATGTATTACTATGGCAGATTATTTCATTGATTTAATACAAGAATCTTGTTTTCGAAATTTGAATTTTCGATGGAGAAATTCAGAAGCGCTGAGCATGTCCAGGATCCTAAAAAAAGTTTCCTTTTGGCGTCCATGGTGTGCAACAAATCATTTTGGACAACGCAGTTTTAAAATGTTGACAGTCAAAGGCGTGGTGATTATCATATTGAACATTATAGCAAAATGCGCTCGCAATAAAAGCAGTTTGAACAAGAAAAACTGAAAAAACAGGTTAAGGAATGCAAAAAACCGAAAGTTACAAGACAAAGGAGTGCTTAAAGGATGATTGAACAAAATGTTCCAGCCAAAAAAGTCAACAAAACTCAAACGGATGCAGGAAATCATATAATAATATGCAACTTGCAGGTGTTCAGTGATCTTTGATGACACAACTATATAATTTAAAACAGTCTCCTTCAACAGACAGTTAAGTACACAATTAGACGGGCTGTCTGAAAAGACCAGTGACGATAAAACGAGATAAAGATGAGTGGTCCACTTTTGATTGTGTCGAAACGATATGTCATGACAATGCACTTCGTTGGTTTCAGTTATCCAAATGCTGCTCAAAATGCTAAAAAGAAAAGCCGATGTTTCAAGAAAAGAATTTTAGAAGCAAACCAAGCTGCTCGCGGGAGTGTCGCAAAACCAAGACGCATTACAGCATGTATAATGACTTAACTGGGCTATGATGTGATAACAACGCAAAGGAAGATAAAAATTTCTCTGCAAAAAAATTCACACTACATCTACATTGAACATTGAGGCCTTGCATAGACATGTTAATTAAGCCGTAACATCACTTAACGGGACAACCCTTCGCGAGTAGAACAAGTTGAATATGAACATGGAAGGGAGAGGGTTAAAGCAAACGTTCCACCATGCAGTTCCTTCGCCAGTACTGAAGCCTTTGTTATTTTTCATGTTAGACAGATATGCACCACCAAGACAAGTTTCTTCTGCGCCAGTTTAATCATTTGAACCGCAGCATCCTGGACTTGAAAGAGGAACAGCAGTTAATGGAAGGAACTGAAGTAAGACAACAGAAGCAAGACGTGAAGAAGGAACAAGTGAAGCCAGGACAAGTGAAGAAAGAACAAGTGAAGAACGAAAAAGTGAAGCTCGGAGAAGTGAAGAAGGAACCAGTGAAGAACGAAAAAGTGAAGTCAGCGGAAGTGAAGAAAGAACAAGTGAAGAACGAAAAAGTGAAGCCAGGAGAAGTGAAGAAGGAACAAGTGAACGGAGAACAATTGAAGCTAGAGCAACTAAAGCGAGAACGATTGAAGCAAGATCAACTGAAGCAACAACAATCGTTAAAGGAAGAAAAATTAAACCTTGAACAACATTCGCTTAATGAGTATGATTCAGACTACGGCTCTGACCAAAGCATGGATAAATTCGAAGATTGGCAACCAGTTAAAAACGATGTAATCTCTAATGTAAGCCCCAAAATGACACAAAAACATTCCATAATAAAACGCTGGACGTGGTGGAAATAAGACCTTCTTGTAAATTTTTAATGACAACTTCCCAATTAACCTTTTTTCCCAAAGCTGTTTAAATATATATATATTGAGAGAGAGAGATAGATAAATATTTATAAGGATAGATTGATGAATATGTCTATGTTCGTGGTAAAACCACATTACTTAAGTATACCTACTAGAAACAGTATATATTTAGTCGATATAATTTTAAGTCTGACAGTTCAATTGAGTCAAATATTAAAATTTAAAATAATGATCCCTAACTTTTGATTTAAAATAATCAGTTTTTATATGAAATTTTAACAAACCGCCCATTTAGCGGCAACTACTCCAAATAATAATTCAACGTCAACTGCAGCTCATGAATTGAAGAATGATGTAATGTCGGCTATCCCAGAGATCATTGTTTTTTGTCTGTTCGTTTTTAGTCTCGTGAGCAGGTCCGACGTTACTTTACGATGACAAGGAACACACAGAGTCCTGTAGTTATCAAATCCACACTCTCCGCCTCCTTCGACCACAGGCACCACGTGATCTGCCTCCCAAAACTGTTTGAGCAAGAGCGAGGAAGTAACACCAAGTAAAGTCAGTGTAGAGTTTAGAAAAATAATTTTTGAGGAAACAAGGCAAGTGTCATCAAGTGTAATGACAACAGCTACACCAATAGAAGAACGGAAGCAACAAGAACAACAAAAATCACAAAACATAACAACAACAACGACAACGACAGCAACAACTGCAAAAACAACAACAGCAACCACAACAACAGTAACAGATGCAGCAATAACAACAGCAACAGCAGCAAAGACCATGACAACAGAGACAGGGAAAACGATACAGTTTACCATATCAAAGTAAAGTTACAGAAGACATACCATTCCTTCTTTCGGGTCAATAATAATTTTGTTTAAAAAAGTCACAGGAAGTGTCATGAATGAAGTATTTTCCAAGCATGGCCGTCTTTCTGTTTTGGGAAGAAGTTTTAATGTTCGATACAGTCCGTGCGCGTCAAATCGACACCGTTGACAAACACCACGTTCTTCTTCGAAAAGTACTTGCCTCACACGAGTACCGCTTGTTCGACACTGCAAAAATAATAAAATATATTATAAATTTTAACTGTTAGTTTAATCTAACGGCACTTCTAACTGTTTGGTGGGTGCTCAATTTTCTGATCGTAGCACGGGAATGTCAAATAATCCATAGTGTTCTAAAGTTCAGGACTTTGCGGGGAGAAAAATGTTTTCAGTTAGTAAATTAAACCCTGTCTGCTATTATTTCGTGTTACATGTTACGTGACGAAAGAAATGGTTCGTGGCTTTTTCACTTCACCACTTCGGAAATCAGAACAGTTAAGAAACAAGCAATGGCTAGCGCCTTGACAAACTCTTACACTTTGCCCGTGCTCTCCCAACTTCCCACGCGCACCCGCAACTGACTGACCATGCTGAGTTATGTCTTAGTTTAGTCTTAGAGTCTATGGTGCGTAACTCAGCCGTTGACAAACCTGGTAATTCTCTTTGCACTTGTAAGAACAAAATCTTTCGTCCCACTGATTTTCAGTATTTTTGGTATCCACAGGTGACTTGCAGTAAATGCACAGTGGCCTTCCGTCCTCATCAACCGCTTGGATCCACGTCCTCTGGTTGGTGTCGGTAGTGCTTGTCATGGGGCAGGATATGCTTGACGTTTTTGGAGTCACAGGGTTTTTCACACCTAAACACAAAACAAAAACGTATGAGTATGGCCACTTTCCATCTACTGATAAGATACGTAGCACGATTTTTACTTTGGTAAGACCTTGTTCTCGGGGTAAGTCAGTTAATCAGCCAGCCTGTCAGTAGCCAAACAAGGAATTAATTCACTGATTGTTTAGTTAACTGACTGCTAATGGGTTGGTTGGTTAGTTGGCTGGTTGATTGACTGGTTCGCTTGTTCGTGCGTGCGTTTGGTGGTTGCTTGGTTGGTTGTACATAGGTTGGCTTGCTAGCTGGTAGGCAGGTGGAAAAGTTGGTTGGTTGATTGTTGGTCAGCTGGTTAGCATGGTTGCTTGGCAGATGGGTAGGTGGATCGATGAAATAGTAGGCAGGTTGATTGGATGGTTGGTAGGAAGGTATAAGTATGTTGGTGTGTAGGTTGGTGTGTAGGTTGGTTGGTTGGACGTTTGGTTGAACGTTTAGATGTTCATTCATTCGTTCGTTAGAAGGGCAGATAGACAGGTCGAACATACCTCCACGGCGTCCAGCTTTAGTTTTCAAGCAATGTCTCACAGTACCATTGTTTTCCAAGGCTGCCGCTACCACTTCAGCTTGTAATTTCTCCTGCATTCGGAAAGAGAAATGACGAGTAACAAAGCATTAAAAGGGAATCTCAAACACAACAACTTACTTGTGAAGATGGCTGAACTGATTTTTCCGTGACAAATCTCTTGCATTCAAGTTGGTTTGTATACTTTCATGTTTACTTGTCTACCTTGGAAATTAAATGCGAGGTCTTCACTACACAAGTCAATATCTGTCAACATCAACCATCCAATCTTCCTTAACAAACATCATTTGATTATCTTTTATTGCCGCCGTACTCGACCGTGTGATCAGATGAACGGTGCCCGACCCAAAACTACCCAAATTTCATTGGAGTGTGAATGTTTTCCTAAAAGTTCTCGCGTTGTCTTAGAATTTAGTAACACAGTTCTATTGAGAAACGAAGAATTTTGTTATTTAGCTTACCTTCGAGGGAAAGCGACTCGTAGTCAACTTATGTTCACGGCCCTATAGAAAATATCCAACTTAATGATAAGATATTGCAATACAAATTCATGAAATATTCAAGCTGTTAGTGAGCAATGTGTGGATAAATTGAAAGAGTTACTTTAAATCAGTGAAGAAAGCTTGCACGACATAATTAAACATAATTAATACTCTAAATAAAACTGACCATATGATTTACAGGAATAGTAGGATGGGACACAAAATCTCATATGTCAAAGTTGTTACGTTGTTTAATATTACATGGGAGGGAAATTAAAACACTTGTTATACCATTTTCACCACTTCCACGGCTTCGTAAGGATCTTCAAATACAACACCGGCTCTCCTAACAAGTCTTCTTTGTCTTTCTGGAAGCCTAAATGGCAAAAAAAAGATGCTGAAACTAAATGAAAACGATAAAATCGATCCAGCAAAATTAACAACGAAAACTCACGACTTCCATCTCTTCAAAAACTGCAGCGCTTGCTTCCTGTTAGAAACCTCCAGCAGAACATCCGGAAAGTTCTCCGTGTTTGAGGTCTCCAGGTCAAGAAGACTAACATTACATTTCAATGGCTGACCACCCTACATGAAATGGGGAACAAAAACGTTAGGACATTAGCTCCATTACTCTGGTGGTCATTTGCATCACAGCTTTCCTCGGAACAACTAGCTTTCGCAGTTTCTGGTTTGAAAACAGCAGGTGTACACAGCGTTACGAGACACAGAAATACAACGACCACAATGACTACTGTCAAAGAAGCTACTACCAGTGGCGCTAAGATCACCACTTCAACCACCAACATCTTCAGAACGGCTACCATTACCAACACAACCGAAACTACTAGTACCATAACTGAACCATCATTTCACAACCATCTTTACCACCTCCCGTGTTTACCTTATGTTATGTTTACCTTCCACGGCCGGAGGAACAATCGATTAAGCCTTGGGGGAGGGTTGTGAATCAAAAATGCCTGCCTGCATTCTTGACACACGCGAGAGCGCGGCAAGATAGGGTTAACTACATTTCTATGTCCACTACTCAGGTGCCTACTGAAACGAACAAAATTCATCCTACCTCATTGTATAGATAAACGCGATCTGTATGACAGCTCAAACAAAACATCAAGTTCTCGACTGTCTGCGTTGTCCTTCCATGTCCCTCTGATCTATCACAATCATTAACCATGAGATGACGATATTTTTTCCAATCTGTGGCGACAATTTTCTCGGCTCTTCCACCATCTCGACCAAATCCACACTTCCCACAACTCGTCCCGCGATCATCAAAGTGATACTCGCCACATTCTTCGCATCGCCACCAATTCTTCCCGAGGTCTAGGACCGAGTCTCGTAATTGTACACTTGGTTCGGTCTTGGTTTGACCGCACATCTCACACATGTCAGCCATCTCATTGTAGTTGTACTTATGACAAGCCTCACATTGCCACCAGTCCTCGACAGCGAGATCGTCAAACTCGTTCCCAGGTAAAAACAGTTCCTCGGCTACGGCTGTGGCTTCCTCGGCACTCTCGTCACTTGACCTCATCAACTCGCCCGAGACTTCTTCATCGCCTTCAGCCACAACCGATGGCGTTCTGTCGGACTTTAAGGCTTTTAAATGGTCAGCTTCGGAAAGATCTCTGGTCTTCGAAAGAAGTTCATCCTCCACAAGTGAGGTCGACTGTCCTTGCAGTTCTACCCTAGTCTTAAAAGAACTTGCTGTAGCGTCAAACGAAGAGTTTTCGAACTCCTGGAGTTCCCTGCTCGTTTCATCTTCAATAGTCTCTGCTTGATACTCGGAAATGCCATCGTCCCTTGTTGTCCCTACAAACCCTAACCGTTCCTCAGTATCCCCTTGCATAACGAAGGGAAAGTTATCCTTTTTCAATCCTTGATTTCGAGATTTTGTTTTCTTTTCGGATGACAAACACCTCTCCAAAATTTTCTGCTGTTTTCTTTTAACAAACTCGGGCGTGGACAGCGCAGTTTTGGTCAATTTCCTTCGACTTTTATGGCGCGGTGTTTCACAGATTTCACACACGCGAAGCAAGCCATTGTTGTTGAACGTGCACAACCCACAGCACCAGGGACCGTCAAGTTTAAAATCATCAAAGTCTTCATCGTTGCTGGAAACAGACACGTTTGTGGGTGTTGCTTGCTCTTCGACATCACTACAGTTCACATTTTCTGTATCGTCGTCCTCCCTTTTAAGTTCCAAGTTGGCAGGACAAAATTCTTCTTCCGTTAATTCAATATCGACAACTTCTTTTGCTGGTTTTTCGAACCCATACTGGCCCAGCTCACCATTGTCATTCCTTTCTGAAATGTCAATAAGTTTCGCATCATTCATCAACTTTGGCCTACTTAAAAGCCGTGTATAACTCGATAGCACATCAGTCATGCCTTCCTCGGTATCTTCTCTTTCTCTTTCCATTTTATTTTTTCCTTTTGCCAATTCACACCCCGACCTCGACTCGACAAAACCAGATGGATTATCTTTCAGTGTCCGTTCCACATCATCCGCATCTGAAATCACAACTACTTTTTCTACGGTTTTCACTGGTTTGTTCCTGGAATTTGATTTATTCGCCGGGGATTTCTTCTTCGGCATTTTGTACTTCTTCCTCGACGTTTTTAGCAAAGGACTCAGTTCCTCCATTTCCTCGACAACATATTGTTCACTGGCATGGGCTGACGGCTCTTTCGAAGAAGAGCTCCCGATTTTTTCATCGTCCTGAAAAATAAAGTTTTTACATTCAGTTAAAAGTTCTCCGAACATGAATTTGATGCAATGAAGTGGCAGCGAAATTGCCGGAGGACTCGAAGTGACTAGAAAATCGCATTAACATGGCTGTACAAATTCCGAGTGTTAACGAACGTTAAGCGAGGTTTGAGCAGGCTGCTTTTATTAAAGAAATAAAACTCTTGCAAGTCACTGTTTACATCGAGGCAAATGGCCTACAAGAAGAGCATCCGAGTAAATGTCACACTTGTACACGTATAGGTAAAGAGGCAAAACTCAGTCGCATTGCTTTGTTAACCTATTCCTGGTTATTATTGTTAACCTATTATTGGTTGACTTTTCAGGAGCCCTATCCATGGAATAAAAAAAAACCTCAAGCGTTCGTGAATTCGCTTTTTAGTCCCCGTGAAAATGGAACATACCTCCTTTAAGATAGGAGATAACTGAAGCATTCTAACTTAACCCATCCCTATACATCTCCTCAAGGCTCTGCTACAGGCTGCAGTTTATATTGTTGCAAATTGTATAAAGGGACATTACACGGTTTTTTAATCATATGACTCATTGGATATTGCAGTAGGAAATAGAATTCACTTTCGTGTTACCACCTTTCTATAGTTACATGACATAGCAACTAAATATAATGCAAGTCTTTGATGTTGGTTTTGGGGTTTTACTGCTACAGACTTTACAGAAAACTACAGCATGTGGCAGTCGCCTCTTGGGCTGTCCCCTTGTGCACGTGTAAAGTTCAATATTTATGAATTACTGGAACTTTAGAAGACAACTCCAAATGTTCGCCTTGTTCTTTCCCAAAATCTGTTTTCCTGCATTTGGGGGACGATGGAAAATCAAAGAATTCCGTTAGGGTTCTCTGGAGGGCATCTTGCTTTCGTTTCTTTTGACTCTAAGAAACAATTGAAGGAAAATGTGCAGTGTAATGTTCAGTTTAAGTGAAGATCAATGTGTTTTGAAGGTTAAAATACACAATGGAAAATTATTTGACACGCCACGCCGGTCGAATCCTATCAAAAGTCACATCAAATCGTATCAAGCTCCTATACATTACCATACCACACTATATAATATCATACCATACAACATGACATTATGTCAGATACCAGGTCAAGCTATACTATATATTACACGACACCACATGAAAGCACGTTATAATTCTCAAAACCACACCACACGACACGAGACCATACAATATCACTCCATTCCACATCATAATACACTACACAACACGATACCATGCTACACTGCACACCATACCACACCAAACCATAATGTACCATACCATAGTATATCATACCATAGTATATCATACCATACTATAGTATACCGTACCATAATATACCATACCATACTACACCATACCATACCAAAACATACTAGATCGTAACATACTATATCACACTATACCAAACCATATAATTCCATACTATGCCATAACATACTATACCACAGCATACTACGCTATACCATGCATTACTGTGCCGCACCATACTAAATTATAGCATATCATAACACGCCATAATGTACCAACCATTCAACGACTGGATGTAATAATTTATGTATAAAAAAAGGGATCTTACATGGGTAAAAAGAAAGTCATCTTCAGCCAGTTCTTCGGCTTCCTCTTCCATAACCCAGGCTGAGAAAGCTTCAAGAAGTTTGGACTGTCCTTCGCTGGCTTCTTCAACGTTAAGTCCTTCTCTTTCACCATTAAGTGTTGCAGTGGTCACATACACCTACAAGAAAAGGTTTGAGCATGTCCTGATGGTCCTTTCCCTTTCTCTTCTGTTTTTTTCCTTCATAAGTTGTTTATTCGTCTGTTCTTTCAGTCTTCATACGTTTTCTCCCTCTCATTCTCATTCCCTTTCCCGTTTCCTTTCCTGCCCTATCTATCCTACCTCATCTCACATTTTGTTTTCCTTCCCTTTACTTTCCTTTCTTTTCCTTTGTTTCCCTTCTTTCCCTTTGTTTCCCTTCTTTTCCATTGTTTCCCTTCGTTTCCTTTGTTTCCCTTCTTTTCCCTCCCTTTCCTTTCCCTTCCTCTCCTCTCCTCTCCTTTCCCAAACTTTCCTATCCTTCCTTGAACCTAGACGGCCACCGTACCTTACTGCAGAGCATCCTCCACAGAACTTCATCAATAGTTCCTTTAGCAACAAGATACTGCACAAGAACGGAGTTCTCCTGGCCAATCCGATGAACCCTGTCCTCCGCCTGCTCCATCACGCCAGGGGTCCAATGAAGCTCCGCAAATATGATGTGGTCAGCGGCTGTGAGTGTAATACCCTGTAACGTGACCATTTTTAAAAATGATATAAAAATAGGATAGTGTGTGGAAAATGTTAAATAAGGTAAAAAGTTCAAAGGTTGGTAACTGCCGTGAATGACCGCAAGGAAATCTAATTCCTAGTATTTTAGGAACTTTACTCAAGAATACACATAAAACTTTATTTCACTGACTCGACCATGAGGTCTACTCTGAACTCACTATAACTTCAATTAACTCTGTGTCTGTCTGTCTGTCTGTCTGTCTGTCTCTGTCTCTCTCTATCTATCTATCTCCCTCCCTCTCTCTCTCTCTCCCCCCCTCTCTCTATCTATCTATCTATCTCCCTCTCCCTCCCCCTCACTGTCTTTCTATCGTCTACATCACGTAACCCAAGTAAAAGTACTCCAAATTTATAACAGCCCTTCTTCAGAGAAAGAAAAGTGTTGATTACTTTGCGATCAGTCACGGCAGCTAACAACCTTTCAACTTTTTACGACTTTCAAAGTATCTGGTCACAGCTTTACAGGCCAACTGACCAAAGAAAAACAAAAATCGTAAAATAGACTTATGGAACCAAACAAGTCAGCTCACCATTAAATACTTACCACCGAAGCAGCCAGCAAGCTCAAGATGGCCACACGCACCAAGCCGTCGTTTTGAAACTGTTGAACAAGCGACTAAAAAGACCCAGAAAAAAAAAAAAAACAACAGTAAAATAGTTCATCAAATCAAATCTTCTTACTTTGGTTTTTCGGTAATAAAGAGTAAAAATAAGATAAGTCCAATTTTGATGAGTGTAGTAGAGAAATACGATATCAAATGCAAGTCCAGACGATCGCTCGACATTTAGCTTGCGTCTGTGTGAGCGGCTACACTTAAGATTTTGATTGCGGTTAAAAAATAGCGGAGAGTTTTTCAGAAAATTGTTTCCTTTCTGCGAACAAAAAGCCGCTTCTAGGAACGGGCTTTAGCTTTACCATTCGCCTGCTCTAAAATTAAAGAAAAAACCTGAGAACCTAGTCAAGTTTAAAGCGTTTTAACCACACCGGCTATGGGGTATACCCTAGAACAAAGTCGTGCTCGGATGGAGCATATATACCTCTAGCATATATAACTCCCAGAGCCTCGCGAAAATCAAGACAAACGGACACCGACAGACAGACGGGCAATTAATGGTTGAATATTGTATTTCATCTTGTATCAAAATAAAGTGTGTCAATATAAGGATCTGGCGTCCATTTTTTGTAACCCAGACACCCTTTACTCGCTGCTGGAAGCTCAAGCGAATAGCATGCACATAAAAGCCATGAAACTTTGTCATTGATGTGGTGAACATACCCCTCTGAGAACTGATGGAACATCGCCTGCTATTCTGATGTACTTCACTCCTTTCTTGACGACTTCGAGTTCAATCGCTTTCATCACATCGACATGGTGAGCAAAAACCAAAAATTTCTTGTCGGTATTATCTAACATGTCGGCGATGTACTGACGCACGGCAGAAATCTTTCAGGAAGAATAAGAACTTTTAAGTTAAACAACCCACGAATACAGGTACCATTTACAAATACCACAGGCAAAACATCAGCTTACAGAAATAATTATCACCAGTACTACATGGCGTAACGCCCGAGTTCCGGGATTAAGGTTAGCAGGCATACTACCCAGGAAATCTTGAGGTTTTAAGGTCTTCATCCGAGGCTGCGTTCCGAAACCACTATTGCAACTTGGGGAAAATTTCCTCCTCCTTGAAACCCGGATTTTGTTGGTGTTTCCTAGCAATCGTGTTCAAGCAGTCATTTTCAATCTTAAATAGTGAGAAAGGCGCACCTTTGCTGACTATATCGTTCTGCGACAGACGACAGTGGCATGTCTTACCTTCGAAAGGCCAGTTTGTCTGTATAAGACAGTTACCAAACGTTTCATTTCAAACAATGGGTTTTTTCCCGCTAAAAAGGCAGTCTGGGATGAATCTGGATTTCGGATTTGGTTTTGGACTTTTCGAAATTCCTTGATAACGTCCGTCAATTGCTTATCACATGAAAAAGAACAGAACAATCTCTCAGTACTCCGATTGCGGTAAAATAAAGCAGAAAGTCACTCGAGTTACTTTAACTTTGAAATACCTTCTTATATTCCGAGTCTGCGAGGTCAAACGCAATTCTCTGACGACGTTTAGGAGGAAGTTGATTTAGCACCTGAAAAATGTTAAAATCAAACTACTGATAAAAAGTCTCTTGACAAAAACATGAATAAATTGTTCATTCATCGATAGTTTATCACGCTTTCGAGTTTCGACTCACATGTCGTTTTAATCTTCTTATCATCACGTTTGATTTGAGAATACTGTGAAGTTCACCCAGGTTTGAAGCGCCTCTTAAAAACGAGTTATAAAAATACTAAAACTAATATACAGTAAAAAGAAAAACAAACAAAAGTTGTGATTGCCGAACTGTTAATTAGGTTAAATTAGCCGTTTGATGTCTATGATTGAAAAACGAACACTTTAGAAAAGAAGGCATATTCACATCTTGCTTAATTTATAATTATATACCACGAATGTTCACTGCCGCCAAACTTACTTTGTGTTCCACTTGCGAACTCTTCCTCCACACATGATTTCCGTATGAGCTTCGCAAAAACGTTCGGCAAATTTACGAAAGGACCCGAGCAAGTTTGGTTTCAACACATCAATTTGCACATAAAGCTACACAAAAAAACCAAAAAACCCCAAAAAACCTTTTTCGCATCTCGGACTTCCCTTGTACATAACTCTTGAACGTCTAATAATTCTATGAGCAACTTCCCATTGCATGTTGGTACATTATCTAAGAACGAGGCTCCATACCCGTAGTGAATACCAATTTTAATATTTCAAAATTTCATCTAGAAACCAAATTGAAACCGCATCGCTTTTAGAAACACTCTGTAAATTAATCAATCGCTTTTTTGTCGCCGCAAATTCGGTAGATGGAAGAACGACATTCCTTACCTCTTCTGGCCTTGCTAAAGCAGGCGTCCCAGTCAATAGCACAGCTCGTCGTGCCTTCTTTATCACTGTGATTAGAGCTTTCGTTCTGGCAGCCTTCCTGTTCTTCATATAGTGGGACTCATCAACGATGACTACACCAAAGTTGGTGTCCTTCAAGGTGTTTATCAGAAGACGTGAAGATGGGTAGCTTAAGAGACCATACCCAACAATCGAAACCTTACTAGTTTTAATGTTGCTGAAATGAAACATTTAAAATAACAGTGTTTGTTGATAAGTGAGATATCACAGGACTTGTGGGGTCCTTAGGACAAACTGGTACATGGGATTACCAAGGACATTTCAGTGGCCGCTAGCTATCATGGAAATTTGCACCTAATATGGTCCACTTTTAAGACGTTCATTCATCCAAGAAGCATACTGGTTCTCTGAACATGGCTTTCATTCTTGGCACAATACATCAGAAACTAGCAATTCTCTCAATAGAGAAATGAGAAGAACTAGAGAAACTCTTTATCTGCAGGTGCTCTCCCTTAGACAAGTAAAATTACGAGGCATTTGTGAGAGTAAAATAGTAGAAGTCTTGTTCTCCTGGGAAAGAGTTAATGTTGTTGTTCACTCTGAAGCAGTTTGTTGCACAGCTTTATTTGTTAATCTGAACTGTTGGAAATTTAATCCTTTCAGGAATTACCTTTCTAGTAAAACATACTTTGTAAGAAAATGACTTTAAAAATATTTCAAACATTTTAAAATTCTAAAGCAGAGTGTCTCTTCACCAAGATCCTGTGAGAAACACCCCACTTTGAAGTGCTTTTTTCAGAAGTTTCATTCAAATTGTCTGGTACTCAAACATGATAAATAACATAGGAAAGTAGGACATTTTAACTTGGATCAAAGTATGTCATTACAGGGAATGACACAATTTGTAATATCTGCTCCATAATTTTCAAAGAAACTGGTATGTTTTTCAGGCCAGTGTTTTATCACCTTTCCAAATCGCTGCCAACTTTTGTCAGAGTTTCATGATTTCTTGAATGAAACATTAACAAAATCTGTTTAAATGAAAAAAAGATAATATGATAGTGAATTTACTGATGGAGTACCTTGCATCTGTTCCAGAGAGCACCAGGTTGAGTTCATTAGGTTGAATATCTGGCAGCCATTTTTCAATCTCTTCTATCCATGGAAAACGCATGGATGATGGACAGACAATGAGAAGTGGCCATTCATTCTTGTAATAATAAGCTATTGACAAAGCTTGTAATGTCTTTCCAAGACCCATCTAATAAAGGAAAAAATAACAACTTATTAAACTATGTTACACATGAATACTGCTCCTTTCTTCTCTCATGATAGGAGGCAGCACCAACTCAAGTATTTTCTGACCAAGTACATAAAGTGCTGTCATTAATATAAGTTTATTATGTTTATACTTTTTTAAACACTAAACAGAAAATGACATGCAAAGGTTGATACACTTTGCTTAATTTTCCCTTTTATGCATGGAAAGTACCAGGTAAAAATGTTCTGTAAATACACCATTAAATTAAGAAACTGTACTGTAGATTGTTCCACCAGCTAAGCTACAAGCCCATTCAACCCACAGTCTCAGATATTCCTGTCTAACACTTTACTAACTGAACCACAAAAGCATTTAAGCCACAATGTTTCACATTCCAGTCCAACACACCACCATCTGGGCAACAAAGCTGTCCAACTCCCAACCCTTTATACACTCCACCCTCTCAGCCATAAAATCACCCAACCCACCACCATTGAAACTCCTGTCCAGCACTTTACCACACCATCAACAACTTTTCATATGCTAATCCAACATGCTGCTAACTTACCAGCAATACCATTCAACCAACCAACTCTGGCACTCTGCTCCAACACCGGGCAACAGGATCACACACTGGGAAAACTTTTTACAAACTGGGCAACAGGATCACCTTACCTAATCCACACCATGCGACTATCAACACCAACAATAAAACCAAATTATAAGATTACATAATCTATATTATACATTGCAGAAACGTCAGTTTACGTACCTCATCACCGATCAAACATCTGTCAAACGTTTGACACCACGAGTGAAGATTAGGATAAATGAAACGCATTGAAAGAAACAACCACATAATTTAGAATCAATCAAATTAAATTGTCGAAGTTAAAATTCTAGATCTATACGAGGATGCAAGATGTGCAAACACGCGCAACCAACTAAAATATAACGTCACATAGCTTCAAATATTTGTCCAGATTGAACTTGGCGACGTAAACAAACCCGCATATTCAAATGCAAAGTTCTTCAATCTTAAAATTTGGGATGACTTTTCAGAGTTAGATTATCAAAGAGAATCTAACACTGACCTTCCGCTTTTCGAGATTCCAAACAAGACACCTTCCTGCTGAAACTGAAGCAATGTCTTTGACAAAGCTTTAGGAAGAAAGTTCAACCTTGGCGCCATATTGGATCGGATTGCGCGAAAGAAACCGTTAGGTTTCATGCCCCCAAAGGACCAGACACCCGTCCGGGACCAGATTCCGCTCTTGTTCCTGAGAACTCTGTTGATATTGCGGGAGAAAAATGAAAAATAAAAAATAAAAATAAGAAAGAAAGAAAAAGGTGATCTGCGGATATAATTAGAGTTACAGTTTGAGATATTCTTCATAATTTGGATTTGCATCCATAAAATCATCAATCTGTCCCAGCATCTTACCAAACTTCAGAGTCTTTTTGCAAGCTGCCCATCAGGTTTACAGGAAAAAAAATTTTGGCGAACACAAATGAATTGTGAAACATTCGTGCTACAATTGTGTAAAAGTATCTTGATGAACTGACTTATTGCAACCGTAAACTTCAATATAATCGGAAACTTTGTCAAGTTGCACGCGCCACAGTTCACTTAATTAATAGTATTGTTGGTTTTACGTTGACCTAATTGTTAAATTCAAACCGGGAATATATTATATATGCTCGAATGAGCATCATTTTTTTAACATCGATAACATCATTCCTTAACATGTAAATTAGTGAGATAAAATTGCATCCGGCGGTAACCTGTCAGCAAGCCCGGAGCTGGCTCTCAATTTCGGGGGGGCGCACTGCCGATTCGACAACAAATTCATTCCATTGCAAGTCACAGAAACGCAAGAAACCTCAGCTTTCCACGATGACCAATTCTCCGTTCTTTTGACGTGACTGGTATTATGACATCACCTAATGAAAAGGTTCGCGTTATCCGTAAGTGCTGAAGTTTGACAGTGTAAAAGTTACAAGAATTACTCCGTTAAGCAAAATTTCTTTCACAATGGGCAGCTCAAAGCCAGTGTAAGTATACCACAGCGCTTCCTAAATCTCTTACCGAATCTTATTTCCAACTTTTGTCTGTACTTTCGTGAATAATTCGTTTTTGAAACTTATCAAGATATACCTCAGATGTGCGTAGAAGTAGACGTATTGAACACAAAAAAGGGATTGACAGGAGTTTCGACGAAATGTTCGTGGATACCGAATACGAAGGGAAGGGCGAGGTAGTCAAAATATGCAAATATTCTTAAGCACTATATAGATTTTTTCAAAATAGAAACATTTAAAATCTTGGGCTTTTTCAACATCCAAATAAAAACAATCCTACTTTAAGTTAACGATTATAATGCGCAGTGATTGTGCTAGTTTAGTGCAGACATCTGTGTATATCGAACGTTTTAAACTTCAAAAAATACAAAGATATCCTTAAAAATATTTACATATTAGACAATTTCAAAACTTCTGTCACGTCCATTTTAAGACAAACCTATCTTAACCAACCACTGAGTTGGGTAACGGACTAGCTTTCCTTATAAATAACTTTATTGGAAAGATCAGCGCCAGAATTCCACGTCTTAATGTCCTTTCCCCAGAATATATTCAAAACTTATACAGAAGTCTTCAGGTAAAGACAAGCTTCATTAAGGATTATTTCGTATTTCTTGCAGGAGGCTATCAAAACCAACAAAGCACAGATTCCTAAAGTGTGCACCAAAAAGCATCTGCTTAACCAAAGGTCCAGAGAAATACGAATTTCAATAGAGGAAATAAGCGTACGTATCATTTTGGCATTAAAAAAGAAAAGAAGTAATTACTATTCGCACACACTTGAACTGAATTTCATTTAATAGTAAAATTGTTATTTGTCTTGTGTGTCGTAACTGTACCCTGCAAATTAACTTTTCTACCCCCAAAAAATAAACACGCGCAGTCATTACTTTTCTCGCGAACAATAATCGATGTCACACTACCTATAGCTGCAGTTACGGCAAAAGGATCCAAGGAAGTCTTGCCAAAGTGCTTCGAAGACATTAGGCTCCGAAAGACGATACCGGATACCACAGGTAGGTAAATGAGAAGTTGCTGTTTTGAATGACTGGTTTCGACAGCAAAATGTTGCCTGACGGAGTTATCTATCGCGCATCGGACACGACGCAATCCACCATGACAAGTTAAAACGTTCATTATTAGCTACCATTTCCGTACAGAAAAGCCAACAAATACTTTGTTTTTATGTATAGAAAGTTTTACGAGAGGCAAAACGGCTTCGAGCAGAACTAAATCCAGACTTTGCTTTCTCTAACAGTTCAGAAGTATCTCAGGTAAATATACAAATTAATTAATAAATATATTGGTGCATAATGAGCCGTAATATCTGTGCTTTCTTGGTACATGAAATTTGTATGTTATATCTAAAAATTTTGTTATAACTCGGCCAAGATGAAAAATCAAACTCTAGCAACCTTCATGGAAAGTTCACCTGAACGAGACAAAAAGATATCTCCAAAACATCATTATTAAATGGACAAAAAATAATTCCACGAAGTTGCCAGTTCAGTATATTTTTTGTCCGTACGTTCACGTTTGCGTATCTTTCTACACACGAGTGGTGTGTATGTTTCCGTGATTGTAAGCGTGTATGATTGCGTGAGCGCGTTCCTGCGTGTGCCAATACGAGAACTTTAACAAGAGCGGGTGAACTTCGCGAAGGCAAATTACCCAACAATCGGGAACTTTCATTAGACGTTGTTCGGTTCGGTTTCTTTTGCTTAATTATGTTTTCGATTTATAGACGTTGGCCACGAAAGGAAACTTGGTCAAAGGATCGCAGAAACTAAAACCAAGCCCAAACCAATCATCGCCTAATCGACCTCAGATACCCAAGGAAGACAAAGTAGTATGTTGATCGGGCATTCTCTTATTTCTCAAAGAAAAATTCTTGTTACGTCCTTTGAAAATTTTTAAAAGACAAGAAGGCCTTAAAGTACTTCTTAATAATCCTTAAAGAGAAGTGAGATTAAATTTTGGCAACGTTAAAGGGTCATTCTTATCGTTTTTAATGTTTCAGTCAAGCATTAATAAAGCATCACGACAAAAGCTTCCAGCGGCAAAACAACCATCGTCCAACGAAAAGACTTTAACGGCGGACAAGACTGCGTCAGTTATATCGAAGGTACGTCCTTTTAGTTCATACGCTGCGTTCTTCTTCATCATTATATACCTATTCAAAAAATCTGAACCACTTAGTATGACATTTTTTCGAAATTAATCATTCCAACTTCAAGATGTGATGGGTTTTGACTGCTCGTAAGATGACCATCTACCGACAACATAGCTACAACAAGTCAACATTAATGCACAATCAAAAAGTGTTGAAGGAATCATGTTTACTGCGCAGTCTCGTAGGTCCATATTCACAAACATACAGTAGCAAATATACATTAATTCAGACTTCGATTTATTAATATTAATCATTCCCATTTTGCATTCGCGCACAATTCAACTGCTTTGCAGTTACTGTACCAATTTCTTCCTCTATGTTACAATAAAAACATCTATGCTAAATACATGTTTGATACATGTGAATTCATGAATACATGTGAATTCACCTATTATGTATAGCGAAAAAATTGACTAAATGAGTAGTCGAACACGATTGGGTGAAGTGGCTTCAATGGCATGTATAAACGTTATATACAAGTCAAGGTGGACGGGCTGTCTACACATGCAATCGGAGCCATCAACCTGGTTACCCACGTCAACTAGGAGGCAAGAGGTGAACGTTACTTTAGAACAATGTTTTGCTTTTCTTGACGCTTTGGTAAATAACATCAACCCCCAGTGATGGAATCTCTGCCGGTATCATTGTATGTACTCATTACAAAGGACGAGCTTTCAATTTCAGACTATAGGACGTCATCAGAATCTCACTGATGTAGATTGGGAGAAATTCATTCAGGTTAAATTTAACTTCAGACACGCTCTAAGAAACCCGTGTTTCCAAAATCAATGATCAACGAAAACTTTTTAACGATATACAAGTTGACTCCGATAATAGATCTTTCAGGGCAGTGTTGCTTACTATCCAAAGATACAAGACTTTAAGCTAATCCCTCAGCTACTAGCTCTGATTTAAATGTTTTGGGTCTGGTGGTCTAAAAAGGTGATTAGCTTCATTGGGTGGCCTTTTCTGGACCTTTTGGGAGAATAGTATAGTTAGCTGATAGGGTTATCCTGGGTAAATAAAGATATTTTACCTTAATTTTTTTACCTCTTTTTTACGTTAATCTCCTAATAAACAACCGGACCTAGTCGATTTTTAAGCCCGAGATAAACTGTAAGCAATTTGACCAGTTGAAATTTTCGTTGTCATTGACTTTCCAAACACAACTGCTCCATGCACTTGCTTGCCAAGTCAACGTAAGCGCTGTCTTTTCGTTTCATTTTTCATTTGTTTGCGATGGTTCACCTGTAACATTTAATCTCCCTCTCTCTCCTCTGCAGGAGTCATCATTCTCCTCGATCTTGGTCTCGTCGCGGACCCCCTACGCTACACAGACAAGAAAGCGAAAACATCCTTCAGCAGAACACGCGCGAGAGTTTCCACGGACGAAAACGTCAAAGGCAATTGCAGAAAATGAACAAACTACAGGAGAATTTGAAAGACGTACGAGATCAGGCAGAACCGTAAAAGCTAAGAGGCGACTTTGTCTTTAAAAATGTAAGAATTTCACAGAAGTACCACTGCGGTCGTTCTGTGAAATACGAATCAGAAGGGTACGGCGTACTCGAATTTTTGTCTTAGCCCACGTCAAGAGAAGCTCACATTAGTGACGTTGATATGTTGTTAGCTATTTTCATTTATAAACTGAACCACTTTTTAAATATTTGACAGCTCAGGTTGTCAGTCAATAATATGTTCCCATTTAAATGTTTGATCAAGGCCTATGATAGTAAACCATTGCGACAAAGTTCTCTTTCTTTAAACGTTCTTTTAAATGGAAAATTTCATTCGGCGTCCTTGAACCAAAAAGATCGCGTGGCATATAAATTCAGATCGAAAATAATCAATTCTGCAGTCTTAACCAAACATCAAACATTGAAGATGCCAACGACAACTTATGCCATAGCGGGCTCACCTTACTACATAGAAAATGCAATGTTTTCATCTTCGAATAATTCCTGATCTTGCCCTCGACCTAGTTAATGTAACGAGTTTAATAAAGGTAAAAACATTTTTCAGTCACATAATAAAAAAAAATATTTTTTTTCTCATTTATTATTCTTACCTTTGTAAGCTCCCCATCTGCTTCACCTTCTTCATTAAAGGAGTGGTTTCTACATGTGAATTAATAAATTAATGGATATTGCACAGGCACAAAACTCAGGTAATCATTCCTTCGATCAACAAATTATTTCATCAAGGGTGCAATCACTTGATTAATCGATAAATGAATAAATATACTAAAGGGAGGAGAAGAAGGAAAAAAGGATGGGATACGATATGATTGGATTGGATAGGATAAAAAAGGATAGAAGAAGGTAGAAAAGAGCATGAAAGGATAAGAAAGATGGGAAACGATAGGAAGGGATAGGAAAGGATGGAGAAGAACAGGAAAAGCCTGGATAGGAAAGAAAAGGATAGCAATGATAGTAAAGGACAACAAAGAGTAGGAAGGGACAGCGAAGGAAAGCAAAACAAAGAACGACAGAGAAGAAAGGATGACAAAACAAATAGAAATGAAAGAAAATAAAGAAAAAAGAAAAAAGAAAAAAGAAAAAGAAGAAAAAGTTAAAAGAGAGAAAGATGGAAAGAAGGGAAGAACGATCGAGCAACGACAGGGTCCAAAAGAGAGTGAGAGAATACCATACTTGGTTTTCTAGGAGAAATGACGGAGGGTCGTGCTATGGATGACATCGAGGACGAACCCCTCATTTTCGGAGGAGGGGGGACTATGACGCCGTCACCAGTCCCATGTTTCATCTGTTTTCTTCTGACTTGAGGGGGAGCTTTAGCTTGAGTTTGTATATATGCTAGTTTGACTTGACGTACTGCAAGAAAACGAGTAATTGATTTCTTCTGAAATAAATACCAAATTTCGGATGTTCGCAGGTCCTGATGACCAAAGACCAACAGATTATATTGTAATTATTTCACCAACCTGGCGTTTTCGCCGCCTGGGAAGCGTTTATTTTCGCGTTAATGGACTTTAGTTTTCTTTCTCTTTCCTCGTGTTTTTCCTATGAAAACCGAGAACAGATTATCTCAAAACGTAGACGACACAGTGGAAGTATTATAGCGTCCTTTCACTAAAAATCAGTTACATAATTTTGCTGAAAAAAGGCAAAGAGACGGATAAGGAACTCACTGTAGAATGATTCTTACCAGGTAAAGCGCTCTCCAATTATCGTGTTCCTCAGGAACGGATCCTTTGAAATCCTTATGACAGTGAGTTTTCCACAAGGGACCAGTATCTTCTTTGAAATACTTAGAGAAAATCAGTTAACAATGTTGGTGAATGGGGTGTCATTACACTTTAAATCCATGTACTGATCACCAAACGTTTAGCTGGAAATCTTGACAAAACCTACCGAGTTATAATCTTCCAAATTCCATAGCTGTGCTGGGGTACATCTGTGAAATAAAAGGATATAACTTGTGAAGGTATGGAAAGTACACACAGCACGAAGTGATGAACTGTTACCCTCACGTTAACCAACCGAAAACTCTACATAAGGAAATTCCCTATTATATTTGCTTGGTTGACAGTGAAACGAATGCTAGAACAAGCTGGCGGAGGAGAAGTATTTTTTCAGGAGAGGGACGTGACGCGGTAGCGACAAAAGTTAGAAAACAGCCGATCAGAGGTAAACACAAAAATGTTCCAATTGAATAACATGGGGAATATGGCTTACTTGGACAGAACTGGCTCAAGAATATCGTATGGCACGCCACCTGTATCACACAGAGCTAAAAAAAGAAAAAACGTTGATAGAGATATAAAGTGTTGGCACCTAAGAAACCTAAGATTCCCCCCGAATTGATGTGCTTTCTATGTAGTCTTTTCAAACAAAAGGAAGATTAGAAACGGCTAATGAAATGGAAACACGAGAAAATAACGACGTACCTTCAACGTTCTCGATCAAAATTCTTATGCACATTTCATGTAAAGAGAGAACAACTGAAAAAGGAAGAAAATATCGACAGAACGGATTATAAAAAGCAAGCTGTAAAATTGACTGTCATATTGGATGTACGATGGTACGTCTTTCAGGGTACACAGAGATTGAGTACAAGCCAGAAACGGTTTTTCAAGAACTGCTTTTACACCAGGTGTGGTTGATCAAAACTTTACAGTCTGTGGGATGCATTCAGCCCGGTTTGCATCTTAGACATGTAGACGTCACTTCCAGACCTCTTTGTAGATGTCTGAAGTTAATTCCGCCCAATCTCACCAGGAACAGGGCAGATAAGTAGAAAGAAATGTCACCACAATGACCTTGCCAATTCGACGAAAACTATAAACAAAATTAAGTTGTGTTGGTCTACTTCATTTCTATGGACCAATTCGCTCACACTCTTGCTTCAAAAACTTTTGATATTTACAAAAACGTTGAACTGACCGTTTTGTCTGTTTAGACACTCCTGAATCTAAGTCAAATGCCACTAACTGCGCAGGAGTTATTTAAAATGTTTAACGTTTTCCAGTACGAGACGTCTCTCCTTCCTGAGACTAATGTCAGCTTTGGACCAAAAAGAGTTAAGAGTTAAGAGTCTTAACCTTTTACGGTCCTAGACGTCTTCATTTAATAAGCAAAATTGTCTGACGTTAGCCAGATTAAAATAATAAAACTCAGATTTAAACCAAACAGAGTTAATCAAATGTCTGCTTACCACCAGATCTATTAGCTGATCGCCTTCCAGAAAATACCTGAGTTTTCGATTTTCGGGAGGACAGTAAGTCAGCAGGAATATCTGTCGAAGTCACTGCTATAAAAAATTGAATTAAGTTGTCAATACACAAGTGTATCTGGTGTAATTACTTTACTAAGAAGAAAACACTGGTCATCATAACATCAACCTTACATATTGCCAGAGTTAGGATGTTAGTAACTATTGCTTCAATAATAACTTCTGCTACCATCATCCATCACTACATCCTACCTACGCTTTGCCATTACCACTAACTTATCCAGCAATACCACCATCCAGTGACTATTTAAAAAGAATTAACAACTGTTTAACATGCTGTCTTCTTCACTAATGTACTATGCTTCACCAACAAACCTTTTTTCTTCCTTGGTGAAGAATCATCAGCAAAGTCTGGTAATTTTTGTGGGATGTAATTTGGCTGAATATCTGGTAACAATGATGCCCCAAGTTCTTCTGGGGTTGGAAGACTTGAAGATGACAACATTGAAGACCTTGATGAAGATGCCAAGCTGATTTTTTGTTTTGACTTCTTTGTCTTTTTGACAACTGGTTCCTCAGAAACAAATGACAGGTCACAAAGTTGCATGCTTGGAGCCTATAAAAATGCAAGGGCAATATCAGAGATTAACAGCCACTAAAGTTATTGACATACATGATAACATTGATAGTGAAGCAAACACCAGTCTGATGTTGGCAATGACATTTGCCTAGCATTGAAAATGATGGTTACACCCTCACATCAAGACACTGGCACTAACCTTTTGACTAACACGTGGGAATGGCATCCTATGAATGGCATTGGCAAATTGACAATATTGACAATTAGACTGGAACTGACATGAATGGTCACAATAATGAGTGTTAACACTGACAATGTCACTCTCAGTGTCACTGACATTGGCACTGACACTGACCCAGAGCCTGGATCTGACCCTGACCTGGACCCAGACTCTGAACCTAGCTCTGACAATGCTACTGATTCTGTCACTAAAAGTGGCACTGACACTGGCACAGGCATTGGTACTGACACTGCACTAGTACTGGGCTAAGGAACTGAAAAAGACATGGACATTGGCACTAGCTATACAAAAGGCAGACAAACTAGCACTGTCTTTGACACAGACATTGACATTAGCACTGGTGCTGACATTATTAGTAACAATAACACTGAAACAGATTTAAAACATATGGAAACTGACCGCAACACAGATACAGTTATTGGATCAATCAAGGGCACAGGGGTGGATTAGCACCATTATGGCCCTTGGACAAAAGGAAAATCTGGATCCCCTAACATGGATTCAATATTAATAGTAGGAGTCTAACATCGAAATGTAGTATACAGTTTGACTAAAATCCTCACTCCTATGTCATTTTTTTATTAATATAAAAGAAAATTGAGAATAACTGCTGTCTGTGGTGGTCTGCAACTGTTCTCCTTTTTTCAATACTTCTTAGTCAAAAAAAAGAGATCAGAAAATTTTTTCCCCATCATTCTCCACTCTTTTACAGGCTCCCAAATCATTCAAGCCCTTGGTCTGCATCCAATTGCCTGACTACTTAGTTCTCCTATGTAAAGGCACTGACTCTGGTACTGATGCTGACTTTGCACGATCAATAAGGCAGTAACTGTAAGAATGACACTGACATTGAAACTCTCAGTGATACTAAAGTGCTGACCCTAATTGTACCGACAACAGAAGTCCTCCTTACTTTTTGTTTTTTATGTTCCTTATTTTCCAACATGACAGTGGAGTTGACCAATTTTTCTCGGGTGTGATTCTTTGAAAAGTTTTCCGGACAAACATCAGACTGACGTGATGTCAATAATTCGTCAGGTTTGAAGTCAGATGACAGAGTATTCAATGGTGAGCTGTTCTTCTTGTTTGGGCTATCATTTGTAGAAACTAAATCCTTCCATTTCCTTACGAGTGCCTTAGATAAGTCAGCTATACTTCCACCTTTTTTCCTAAGGTTATTCACTGTCTTGCCTATCCCAGTAGACTAAAAACAAGAAAATGAAGGTTAAAAGTTACTGGATTTTGTTAATTATAAATTCTGTGTTATTAAACTCAAGATTACTAATGTTTCACATCTTTATCCTCTTTGAGATTTTTTGCACTTCAGGATCATGGGACTTTAACTACAATGAGTTTTCATGTTTCAAAATTTTCATCACCAACATTTTTCCCCTTTTGCACTTTGAATTTTGGTGATTTCAATTTTGTTTTTCAAATTTCATGCACTGAGATGAGTAATTTTGTTTCACTTGGTAATTTTATTATGCATCACCTTAACTCTTCAGATCACTAATGTGTTAAACGTTCAACCAAAATGTTTTACTCTTTGTTTCACTTACTTTTAGTGTATCAATCTCAATTGGTAGTTGATCCAAAGCCTTCAAGTATCTTAAAATCTGAAAGGGAAAAAACCTAATTTAATTGGGACTTCCAAACCAAACAACTATCTCCTCACTGAACAACTGAAATTAATGTAAATTTTCTAGCTTACATCATTGTGATAAGTTCATGCATATAAAGATTATGTTGCCCTTGTGTGAGGCATGATGCAGAAGGTGGGATCAAATGTTGTTGTTGTTTTGTCTGCCTTTACCCCCAATGACCATCTTCTCATAGAAAATTTGGGCTTATCATCTAGTTGTTATTTATACCATAAGCAGTCAGTTACATGAAAAAATTTCAGTTTAGTGAAATTTTAAAAGTTCAGCCAAGGCTGAAATTTTTGCCACAAAATTGCAAAATTATTCTTAATTAAATACTTCCTGAGCCTATGTTCTGCTTTCGGGCCAGCTGATTAGAAGCGATTTCAGCCTGGGATGGCATTTCTATTTATTAACTCACCCCTAAAACTGTTCAATTAACAATTACAGGACCTGCAAAATTCTTGAGTCTTTTTGTGATAAGCTAAAGTAGTCAAAATTTTGAGTTTCACCCAGTAAGGGGGAAAGTACCCAGCTCTGTTAAATAAAATCATCTTGCATTAGCAAGAATATAATTTTTAAGTGTTCCCTTGCCCCTTAAAGGGTTAACCAGGTTGGCAGTCACATCATTTAGGAGCAGGCACCCATTCCAATGAATACAATTTTTCAGAGCTAAGCCTGAATAAGATTCCATTAAACACACATTGCCCCTAAATGGGTTGAGAAAAAAATGAACATACAAAAAATATATCATATTTGGCATTAAACCACTAAAAGTTAAGATATCTGTATGCACAAAAGAACACTGCTACTCTATTCTTAAATATGATAATTGAAACTCTTTGAACCCAACTATAGATCCTTCTGGTTTTTTCGCCTTGGTAAATACAATAAAAGCCATCATATGGATCTCCAAATATGCACATAACCCACAGGACAAACAAGAAGTCGATTAACTCCCGAGGAATTCAGGGATGCAGCAATATGAATATAGTCCTAACTATGACCTCTTATGAATTGAATCACTGTTTCCGCTAGGTAAACTGGTTTTTCGTGACTAAACTAAGAATTATATTTGATTTAGCTATATGGACAGTTCCAGCCATCTTTTACTTTGGCCGTAAAACGTAACCGAAATTTATTGAAGACGAACTATTACTTACTCAAGAAAATTATGCTACCGATCTAACTTAACACCGCGTCATCATAGAGAAACCTTAACTAGAACGAAGGCGTCGTAAACTTAAGATGGGAAAGAAATATATAAATACCATGAAAGCATTTTTACGATTTAGTGTTCAGAAAAATTCTGCTAATAATTAGGAGTATTATTTATGGTGAAGGCTCGTATGAAATATCAATTCATATCACAAAACCACGACGGAGAGATTCGTTATTGTGGATTGTTCACAACTCACGTCCGAATACAAATATCACCTTTGTAAAAGTTGAAAGTTTTGTTTCACACGTAGTAATTTATTTTTTTAATGATTACCTTGGTATCATCAAGTGAGCCGCTATCTAGTCTTTTCTTTACTTTAAGAATACTGGACTGAACGCGCTCCATAGCTTTCCAAAGATCCAAAACAAAAACGAACCCACAACGCTTCAGCAGTTCATTTTGTCCCCTGTCCGGCTGCAAAACATTGTAATTAAGCAATCACTTCCGGTGAAGTCGACTTCCGGAGAGCTTACGACTCCCGGGCCAAGCTTTTTCCAGAATAAAAATTAGCCATGCTGACTTGCGGGGCAACGGAGCTTTCATATTCTCGGAGTTTTACAGCCACGAGAAGATAAAACTTTGTAAAACAAGAGACGGACTTCGATCATTAAAACTGGACATCAGATGCAGTATTTATTAAATACTTTTTAAGTTCTGAGATTGAAAGTAACATCTCAACTGAATGAACTGAAAGACTTTTCTGTATTTGATTACAATTAGCTGTGTTGCATCAGGTAGACGAACTGGAGGTTAAGGAGACAGTTTGTACATCAAATAATGTAAATTGCTTACGAAATAATCTAATGCATCTAAACGTTCTTATTGAAGGCAAAAGTCATTGTATGAAATTACAGGTACTGATTAAATATTTCTCATACTTTTCGTAATGAATTACCGAATACAATGGAACAGAAATAACAGGAATGTCACTGAGTGACTTCTGGAATTATTTACCTCCAGCCTACCACGTCAGTGTTAGTTATATCAGTTACCCATGAGGGTTGTGCATCATTTTCAGTTAAAACCTGATTCGCATGCAGTTTGCTGAAAGTGCTTGCATCCAATTAAAAGCAACTCCGAATGTTGATTATTAACCAAACAGTTTTGAACTGAAAAATTATATGCAACATTTTTTGTAGTATACAACTTCCTTCCTCATACAGTTAATGTGACGTAACTTTTAGATTAAGCAATTGGCAGTGGAGGAGAACTGCATACGTCGCAAATAAAGTATAATATCAAAACGGTTCTGTTAATAATCCGAATATTATTCTAATCTATATTGCGAACAACTCGGAATTGTTTTCAACTGGATGTGTGCACTCGCAACTCGCCTCAAGCTAGATTTGATGGTAAGTGCAACTAAGACCTTTCGTTGAGAATGTCCAGGTTTATAGAATTAGTGCTCGGGTTATACTTAAAGACAAGGAATTAGGGGACCGTTCATTATCTGAAGTCAGATATCCCCAGGGCTACACATGACTAGGTCTAGGAGCCAACTGTTCAAGTAAAACTGGAGAGGAGGCGTAAAATGCAGTATATGAGGGAGCCGGGCTTCGGCATCTCTTCTTCCTGGAATGGCACGGACGACAATGAACACATAAAGATTGCGGCCAATATTAAGATCAGGATACGAGAGTTAGGCTTTAACTGACTCAGCAGTGTAGAAGACTGAAAGCAGTAATGGAGTGGCCCCCAATCCACTTTCTCTCGAAAGCCAAGTTCCCTGTTTGAACGCCTCGTCATATTCTTTCATATGTTTTAGCCCCCTCTGCACAATTTTCTTGATTAATTCGCTTTCGTGTACTATTCAAAATTTCTGTTTTTTAACAACGTTAGCTCGTTCAAAGTGTTCTACCTGCATAGTAACCTATAAAACGTCGATCAAAGTTTACTTTACAGCCTTATACTCCCATCTGCTGACCAACGCTCGTTGGTAGTTAGTAAAACTATTTTTTGCAGTTGGGAGCTCCGTGGGGATGCTTGTTTAGGCACGTTTGATGAACGCAGGATCAATTTCTGCCACTTTAGCTGAATAAAATGAAAGAAGCGCCAGGATTACTTCTTGAATGTTGGGAAAGTCGATCACCTGCAAAAAAATTTTTAAAGTTTGACATATAAAAAAAGTCAGGAAGACAGAAACAAAGTATTAATTGTAAGTGGTATTTTTTTCAACAAAAGTTCATAGTGGTCAAAGGTCATTATCTTTTGTTTTCTTAACTTCAACATAGCGAAATTTATTCAGCAATTTGCCAGCGATGATCAAAGTATTGTATCAAGTTTCTGCTTCAGCTCGGTTAAGCGAGACGCTTCAGGGCGCTAATGGAGACGGACTAGGTAGGGATGCTTTTAAAAACTGAGATGACAATTGAAAGGCAATTATAAAATTTTATAAATTTATCAAATGGAATGCTTGCGACGGCAGAAAAATAAAGTGACTTACTATTCGTTCCACGGGTCCTTCTTCGGGTTGAAATTGTAGTGTGATTTTATTTCGACCATCATCAGATGACCCACGAAGCTGGGAAAATTTGTAGCTCAGAAGTAACGTCTGGAAAAAATGATAACAATAAGCTGACCAATTAATATTTTTGAGAGAGGGAAGGAGAGAGGAAGGAAGGCAACGAACGAACAAAGTTAGGAAGAAAGGGAAGGAGGGAAGGAAGGAAGGAAGGAAGGAAGGAAGGAAGGAAGGAAGGAAGGGAGGAAGGAAGGAAGGAAGGAAGGAACGAGGTGAAGGTAAGGGGAAGTAGGTGAAGGAAGGTAAGGGGAAGTAGGTGAAGCAGTAATAGAGGGCAGGTTCAAGGTAGCTAGCGAGGAAGGATAGGAGGGAAAGGTAAGCAGAAAATGACATGAAGATCTACCTTATCATCACTTGTAAATAATTGTAATCCATTATCATAGTTCAAATGCAGTCTTACTCTTGTTCCTCTCCATGATCCGGGATAGATTTTTACCTACAACACAATTTAAACCATATATTAAATTTCACAACCAAATGAAACAAAAAAAAAAGACACGTGCCCATTGACGTACACATGAAAGCGAACAAGCAAACAAAAAGACAAAAGATAACCTGGCAGACATATTGAGAAATGGACAGACAGACAAACAAAAGGTAAGGACTTCTAATGACACAACTCTAAGAAGGAGCTAATAGCGACGAAATAGGACAAAATGAAACAGATGACAGAACATTAAATTCAGTAAACGATTGCAAATCTCACATAAACAAACAACATCAATTGGGAAATAAATTAGCAATGACACGATTGATCAAACCTTGGTCAATTCTACTGCTGAACGAATTGAATTTAATATTTTAGTCTTCCAGTCCATCAAATCTCCATGGGTGTCTACAAATGACATTTTTTTTTAATTGGAATTCATTTTAGTTGAAACCTTTCAAAGCTAGTAATTGGAATTAAGAATTTCTTGCTTCCTGGTGTAAGTCAGTGAAATTGGAAGTAACTCCTTTCAGAGGAGTGGTTTTACGGCACTGATCACGACAAGGTCCCAGCACAAGGGTTGTACTAAACATTAGAACAGCAATATTCATTAACATACCAACTCCAAAATAATGTTTTTTCTTATGTATGTTCTGTATACTAAAACACTGCTGCCTTCTGTCCAGTAAGTCATCTTGCTAGAAGGAATAAATATTGACCGCGATCGTTAGTGCTCTCTCTCATACGTTAATTTTAATATAAAATAAGATGGGAGATTTCTTCCACAGCATTATCAACTCAGGGCAACATAGAGCACGAGTTGAGACTGGGGAAGAGGGATGGGGAAGTGAAATGACAGATGGTTTGGAGATTGCGATTGGGTTAGAGCCATAGGAAAAGTAATATGCAGGAGGTGAGTGGAGATATGTGGGAATATATGGAGGTTTGTGGGATATGTAGAGTATATATGGGAGACAAGGATGACACGCAGGAACGTGAAGGAATATGTGAAAGTGTATGGAATTGTGTAGGTTTGTAAGAATTTCTAATTTTTTGTAGGACCCAAACAGACAATAGAATTAGCAATCTCGTACCCAGGGTCTTATCACCGCTCTTCGGTGAGCGTAGCGGGAAGAGCGGAGTCTTCTCCGGGTACGAGGTTGAGGGATGAGAAGATGGAGAGTAAATTTCTTGGAGTTCGACTTACTTTACAAACATTAACCGCAATTTCGATTAATGGATACGTAAATTCACGCCTCAACCAGTCCCGCTCGGAGCTCTACAGCAAAAAATGACAGTCTAAACTCAAGTCAAACTTTAATGTGGGTTGAAATCTGAAGCGAAGCAAGAAGCTCAATCATTCTGAGTTGAGATCTGCAGCGAATATCTCTAATAAGTTACCCAGTCAATAAATCAATCAGCCAACCAACCAACCAAAATATCATTTCCAAATTACCTTTTTTGGTTGTTTTAAAACGAGACTTGCTGCTAAACTCCTGTTATGATAAGATTATATTTCCATTTGAATTCAATTTAATTTTCATATGAAAGGTTCAGTTCTGATCCTCGTTTTAAACCAAAGGCAATAAAAGGCAATTCCGAAATGTCCCATTCTTGACACTTTCTGTGTACTCACTGGTGCTCTGTTGAACAGCAATAGCTCACTTCCTTTGATTACTAGATATTTTCTGCACCACGTGCCTCGCTGCCTTCCCTCGTTTCGCCTTTCCCATATCCAGTTCATAAAAATTATCTGAAGACCAAGAAATATTGGAAAATCAAGGATACGCAACTTCAAAACTAACTTGGGGATTAACGGAAACGAAAATGAGCGAAAAACAAAGGGAGGAACGGATAAACAAACGAAACACGAACAAACGGACGGATAAACGAACAAACGGAAGGACGGACAGGCGGAAGAACGAACGAACGAACGAATGAACGGACGGGCGGACGAACGAACGAACGAACGAACGAACGGACGAACAAACGAACGAACGAACGAACAAACGAACGGACGAACGAACGAACGGACGAACGAACGAACGAACGAACGAACAAACGAACGGACGAACAGATGGACGGACGGACGAACGAACGGACGGACGAACGAACGGACGGACGAACGAACGGACGGACGGACGGACGGACGAACGAACGGACGAACGAACGGACGGACGAACGAACGGACAAACGAACCAACCAATAGACGGACGGACGATCGAATGAACAGTCGAACGGACGGACAATCGAACGAACGGAAGGACGGACGGACAAACGAACGAAAACACGAACGAACAATCGAAGGGACAGACGAACAAACAGATGGAAGAACGAACGAACGAAGGTAATGCAGCATGATGATGGACAGTGTTTACCTGTGCATCGGCGGGTAGAGTCGCGTTCAACGATCGTATCTAAATAGAATGAAACAAATCATCATGTATTGTTAGTGTCTAACTGAATACCAGTCTCCCCCCGCACTCGCGGTCCCGATGGCGGGCCTAAAAACAACATACCGTTTGCCGTGTAGAAATAATGATATTATTTTTCACAGCGTTGTACCAAAGACTCAGGTCTTCAGGTTGGTTACTAAATAAGGTTACGGCCACTTTCTCGTCCTTAGAGATCACTTCAAAGCCGTCCCTAAAGTAGAATTCATTTCGTAAATAGCACGTATAATCCCGTGGACTTTCAATGGCATTCGTTCAGGGCGACCCTTATTACGTCGATATAGCTCACCTTAGAGTATCCTCGCCAGCTTTGTAGCGAGAAAGCGACGCCATGTTAAGAGGAATGTTGATCTCCTCAACCGCGCTTTCACTAATGGAAGACGACGAGCGGTCAGAGGACGTTTCCAAAGACTAAGAAAAGGAACAAATAAATGCAAACACAAGAATTTCTTTGGGAGATGTTTCTACTGCAACCAGTAAGGATAATAGTGATGAAGATTTTAGAACGAGCGTATAGTGTCAGCTTTTTGGATGAGGGTGATAATCAGCATAAAAACTCGCATAATTGTTTTCACATGTACACTTCTTTAAAATTTTAAAATAATTTCATGAAACGTCGCTAGGAGAACTTCAGCAACAACAACACCAGCAACAATTACAACACCAACAGCAACTACAGCAACTACAACAACAACAATAACAACAACAACAACGACAACAACAGCGACAACAACAACGACAACAACAGCGACAACAAAAACAACAGCAACAACAACAACAGCGACAACAACAAAACAACAACAACAACAGCGACAACAACAAAACAACGACAACGACAACAACAACAACAGCACCACTACCACCAACAAGAATATCGACAACAGCAACAACAACGACGATGATCACCTAATGGCAGATGAGAATGTTTTAGCTCCTTTTCCTTAGCCATTAGTCTGAATACATCACATGCTGACAACACTCACCTTATCTGAAGACTCTCGTTCATTAGAGCTCTCTGGTGCATCCTCGTTGCCTACACGAAACAACAAGTTAACGCTTACACACTTGTACAATGCAGGCAATAAAACGTGGCAAGAGTGCACCAAGTTCAGACCAACGACAGGCTTTTGCTTGAAATACCGAAACATCCTCCATTCTATTTTATTATCAACTAAACTGTGGCGTCAAAATCCTTTTCTTACAGACGTTAACTCTCTACTGTAGTTTAAACCAGTATATCTGCTAAGCCAGAAGATGTCACATACTGTATATGTACTTTAGAGTATATAACGACAATTTCCGCTGGTATTAAATCATCAAAACGCATTTAAACTTAGTGCAAAAATCTTGTTTCATTATTAATCATAAGTCTAGCGATTCTTACTGTAAGTTAAATTGTAAAGAAAGAGCTGCCCGACATATGATGAGCTTTCACGGGCCACGCGGGTAATCACCACCTGTTTGAAATACTATTTTGCTACTATACGCACCTACAGAGGTTGCTTGTCTTAAATGTGAAGTAACTAAACAACAAAAAATAAACAAGGAAGAAACTTTTAATCCTTCTCTGAATTCACTATTTTTTTTTTAAGCTCTTGGTTTTTGCTTACAGTATCTATTTTTTTTTTTTTGTATCTCACGGCAAGGAAAATCGTACCGATAGTGAAATAGACTGACGGACAGACAGACTTCTTCATCCCTCAAAAATTGCATGTTCCCATACACTGAAGAACAACCGCCCAAGACTTGGATTCAATTCCCAATTTATGCAATCAAAACGGTTTGTATTGAAATACAACAACCATCTTTCAGAATTTGTTAGGAGACAGGCACGATAACACAGACTCATTGTTTTTAATGAAGAAACATAAAAACAAACTACTTAAAAGAGTTAAATTACGATGTGTTTAAACACAAAAGAGATAATAGAAAGCTGTACAGAAGTACCGTTAATCAAAATTTTGGCAGTTTGCAACGGATTGGAGACGTGATGTTTTCACGCTTCTTTTCAACCAACAGAAATCGAGTTTACGTTAATTTGTGTAAATTTTCGTTTATGACGCCCAAGAATCATCCATACTTGTCAAACATGATATATTTCATATTGGAATGAATGCCTAATTTTTATTTTAGTCTGTAATAGAAAGACAGTTCAGGCTCAATTTTTCTCTTGTACCTGTTTTCAGATGTTTCACAACCAGCGTAACTGTTTCACCGCTGTTCTTCAAAGCCTCTACCTATCGTATGAGTTAAATGAAAAATAAAAATAGAATAAAAAAAGAACACGATTGAGAGTAGTAAAGCGTCAGTTTTTCATGTTAATATTCAACTTATTGTTGTTCACCAAGGTAATTATTAAAAAGATTAATATTTTGATCAAGCTTTAAGATCACTGTAAAATAGAGTACTAGGTAGTCATTTTTTCCCCAGCAAGTAGGGTTTCAATATTGTGTACTTCTAAAGATACAAGTACCAGAAACCAAACTTTTAAATGAAGGCCTTTCTTTTCCTACTTACAACATTTGATGCTAGTTGCCCCGATTCTAATACCTTTAAATACATTTAGTATCAGATTTTGATTTTGTGATTCACTTTGAAAATGTTTTATATTGACAATGAAATGTCATTAAACCTTTATTAAATTTATTTCCATTTGTTTCTCTCTGTTAACAGTTAATTGCAAACATGATGGCTTTTTATCTTTTTATCTCAACCTTGTAAACAGTCTGAGATTGCCACCCAGTAAATCACAGAGTAAAGCCTTGATCAAACTTACCACAGTTTCATGGGATGCATTTTGCACATCTTTGCCATTAACCTGAGAGGGAAAAACATTAATTCTTTCATACAAATGTAAAAAAAGTACACAAAAATAAAATAAAACAAACTGAACAGTTGTAATATGTTCTACCTTCAATATGATGTCACCTACAAACAATTGTCCAGTTTTATCACCTGCAAAAATATCCCCAAACATCATTACGATTCTGTGGGTTAATCAGCCCATCAGAATATCATGTATGGGTAAGTACTCAAGTTTCAATCTCATGTTTGAACTAATGCAGGATGTGATGGTTCAAAAGTAGATTCATGTAAATGTTTGAAGGACTAGAGCTGACGTTCTGTTTTTATTTTTGTCTTTCCTGTGTGACTGTTTGCATAAAACTTCAATGTAAGAAACTGCTGCATGTGCACAACAGGTCTTTTTGAGGAAATTCACTTTTTGTTAGAACTATGATCAGAATGTTACTTACAAAACTTTCACTGACTGAAGATAAGGCAAACAATTTGCTTTTCAAGCAACTACAATGCTGGTATTGGTAAGTTAGGTATAATAATATGTGAAGAAGAAGCACATAACTTATGAACCAATACATTATTTGCAATGAACTTTAACCCATTAGGGGGCAGTTTTTATTTATAGTTTTCATCTGGCTAATGCTATATGATTTTACTAATCAAGAGGGAAACTCCACCCCTTAATGAGTTAAATAATATGTACCAGTAACAGATCTTGACTTTTTGTTGCCAACCCCTAAGATGACAATACCAGCCTGATTGTTCTAAATCTGACACTATACAAGTTTACTTAACAGTTTGCTCCAGTACTTTGCATAAGTGCATACCCACCAGTGCAGAGTATATTACAATATACCTGTACTAGCAACAAGTAATTATTTCTAAACAGTTTGTCAAAACTTATGATTTCCTACCTGCTTGGCCTTTATAAATCTTGGAAATAAGTATTGGGATTCTATTTTCTGAGCCACCCTTCAAAGCAAAAAACTATACTGAAATGGAGTTCAAGGTCTGTACCACTTCACATTGCAGATATCAAGACGTTACTTCTCAACTTGGATTGGTGGGGTGGGTGACTTCCCCAATAAGGAGAATGATTCAAGAAAAATTGGAAAGGAAGGACAAAATGAGGGATTGGGAAGGAACAAATGTACTGAGAGTCTGAGAATGAACAAAGGAATTTACTAAGTAAAGGATCTACCAATTTAGAAAGATGGTAAAGGATTTTAGAAACATAGCAACATTTTCAGGAAGAGTGGGACACATTAATAAATATTGGAAGGAAGACATTTAGAAGAAACAATTTAAGGAGAAAATGACTTATGAAGGATTAAGGGATTATTTGAAGGATGGGTTAGGTAGTTATTTGACAAGAATAGGATTTAAAAAGAAAAGAATTTAGCAAAGAAAACATTGAGAAAGGAAACAATTTAGGAAATTTAACTATTAAGGGATTTAAGAAAGAAGGAAAGATTTGGTCATGTAGGGCATGATTTAGGAAAATGTAGGAAGAAAGCTAGATGGGGAGATTTAGAAAATTTTTATAAAATGTTTAGAAGTTTGACCACATGGCTCTTTAAGGCTGGCTTCACTACTGAGTGACACACATGCACCCATGGGGACTTGACACCAAATTGCCACTCAGATCACTTACCTTTACACTTATTCCAAGGCCAGTAGACTCCCTTTTTATTACAACAGTTCTTTCCTAAAATACATTTCAGAGTCACAGACTGCAAAATTTGAAAAATGAAAACACACTGCATACTTATCATACTTATAAATACCTTTAAGGCAGCATCTGTACTGGAATGACTGGTTAATTTCGATGTTCCCTACACAAGAAAAGAAAATCCCTTTTGAATACTCCACACACCAAAATCCTGGCCCCCGACACTCAATACTACATTCTTACAACCAACTGGTATGTTGCCAACCATCATTTCCGGTTGAAATGACATCATTCTTATGTCCATCACTTCACAAAGATACTCAAATTAAGGTTTCCTTTCTACATGCCAATGATTCTATATTTAACAAGTAGAAACATTTGTCAAATATAAAATGATTAGCATCTAAAAAGGAAACCTATATTTGTACCCATCACAAAAAGGCATCTGGTAATTAATAACAAATAAAAGAAACCAATAGCGGACAAATAAATCTGTGGGTTGACCATTTGATTGATAAGTGGTAAGATTAAAAGGTTATCTATTTATCCCCTAAATTCCAAATTTTAGATTTCTTTTTTGCTGATAAAACTTAAAAACTGGATGCTATCTATTAAGAAGCTACAGACTCTCCTACACTAGCTAAAACAGACCATATCCCAATCGCAGAACGAACAAGAAGTAAGACAGCATGTGTGGGCCCTTGAACCAGTACGTAAATAAGCAAGTATGAGGTTGCTCCCAACATGTTAAAGTACGAAAAAAAATGAAAATTTACGGCCAACAGTTAGAGAATAACCCAAGATAAGTTCAGACTTACGCCAAACACCGTTCTGTTATAAGCAAAGAGACGTCAGATATGAATTAAATAAACAATTGATCTGTCCTTACTTAAAATCAATACGACCAACGAAGGTATATCGCAACTGTTTCACAATTGTATATATTACCATACATAAACGAGATTTCATAATATCCAATAAGCAACGACAACAATCGGTCACAAACCAGAACATCAACCTACGTTCTTTTGTCGGTTAAATCCTCGACTGGAGCTGTGCTTTCGGCCGGCATCCCTTCGCACGATCAGCATATTGCTGTGGAGTTCAACGCGAACTTGCTCAAAATCGTTCGAGCTTCCATTTTCCAGCATCAACAAGTAACCCAAGCGCGACTATAAAGGGACGAAAAAGGTATGCAGTAAAGGAATCTACTTCCCAGATGATTTCACTGTCCAGATAAACTCAAAACGAGTCTAATAAAAGTAGATCACGCTCATAAACAAAAAGGAAATCTACTACGTTTAACCTTACCTCCGCCATTTTGTTGATAAGTTTATGTAAACACAGCCGGTCAATCAATCACTCGTCTAGAACGAAACTCTTTGTCAACTTTTCGAGTGGATTACGAACGCCTTCAAATTATTACCCTCGTATGAACGTCTACATGCTGGTACTCTACAAGTGACAGGTGATGAAAGGAAACATTGTGGCAAATTTTAAGAATACCGGCGTCGTTTTGTTTATCCACGACCACAACATGCAGAACTGTCACGTGCACCATTTAATGAATAAACAACCTCGAAGTTGTTGAATTCTGTCCAGTATTATCGAAAGAATGCATCTTTTTCGACAATGGTTTTTAAATTGGGTGATGTATACGATAAAAAAAAAACATGCCGCGACTATGGATAGACCGTGAATGGTGCATTTATTGAGCAAGAAGCATTCTCTGAGGAGCATTTCTTATACTTAATTTGGCTCAATAAGGCAGACGAAAATGAGCACGGTGATTACCGCCAAATCGCCTATAACGAAATATTTTTGGACTTTATTTCAAAATCGCTGTTAAACGGTGGTCAAACCACATGAAGTTTGACAATGAATTCTGAGTCTACCCAAGCCGATATGCGTCAGACTAACTTGACTTAATTTTATAAAGTTGTCAAGGCTGGTAAATATTTGTGTTCACTTATGGTAACCAATGAATTGATTTAGCCACTTAATATTCGAGACATATGTAAGCCGCGGGGTATTCTGGCCGCGCCCTAACTGAACCAACCCAAAATCCTGAAGAGGATCGATGAGTTCTAACCCAGTCCTACTGGGGAATCTCGCGCAAAATTTGAATTTCCTTCCTTAGAAAATTTCCGAGTTCATCTCCGTGATCACGCACTTCACGACGGAATCGTTTTGAACTGTCAACTGCAAAGAGAAAATACTGTGGAAAAGGTTTAAACCTTGGAATTAAAAGTTTAACACATCAGCTCAAAACCTCAGTTCCTTGTTCTCTTTTTTTTTCTTTTTTCTGGATGAGTACTACTTTTAAATTTCCTCTGTCTCGTTCAAAACTGCTTGCGCAACTTCGTTGTTTCGAGAACACTGCTCCCTTCTACCTCTTCAGGTTAACCTTTAAAGTTTTACAATCTGATTCTACACAGCTTAGAGATGCGGGAATGCTAAAAAATCTAAGTTATTATTACAGATTACAATTACAAGATAAATCCCTATTTATTTCTCGAGTAAATTCAGAAATTAGGTTTTTTTTTCACGTAAAATTTATCCATGGCTACCCCTTGTGCTTATAGCAACAAGTTTACGCACAAATGATAAAGTTAAAACTCCCCCAAAGCCGGTCAATTGATGTCTGACTCCATTTTTATTCAGAATATACGATACGACACACGAAAGATTGGAGGAGACTTATCGGGATTCTTTAATAAGTATGTGAGAAATAATGCTTCTGAATTGCGAATTGTTTTACGCAAAGTGGCTGGGGTAACTACATTTCACATACGTTTTTGGTAAGATTTCTTTTTGTCCTGTATATACATTATTTTGCTCAGAAACAATGCCCATTAAGTTGAAATATCTGAAACATTAATCCCAGTTCGTAAAAATAGATCAATGTTTAACAGGCAGAAATTGATGGTGTACTGAGGTTTTCAACTATCATGCACATTCTGTATTTCGTTGGCAGGTCAGTCGGCAAGCCACAAGCAACCAAGGCAGCCTCCATGCGATCGAGAAAGCACCACTTGATAGCTTGATCCACCAGCTTCACAACAGACCTTGGTAACAGCCCTTGCCTTTCTTCGTCTCTTTTGTCACTCTCTCTCCCATCTCCTCACTTTTGTCACCTGCTAGTTCTTGGTGACGTACTATCCGTTCTGTGTTTAGGCGAATACAGTTTGTCAAAGAATGGATGTTCTAACGCTTCGCGAGCTGTGATACGCTTCTCGGGACGATATTCAAGCAAGCGTTCTAGTAAGTCAAAAAACTGTTCATGCGATTCATCCTTGCTTGTGGCGTATTTCTACAAAATAAAACAAAATAAGAAATTGATAAGAATGCCAAGAAATGACCACGAGAACACGAAAAAATGACAGTGAATGTTCCAACAAATCTACATTTGCGAAAAATGTGAAAATGAACTCTTACCCGTAATGGTTTACAGTTATCTCGAACATATTTTCCATCGCTGCTCCTCTCATCCCAGTCGAGTCTTCCTTTATAGAAATACTTAGTTTTCCTGGTAAAACAACAAAAAAAGCACGAACCGTGAGTTCAATAAAACTTCTTCTAAAGGGAAAATTCCTCCAAATCACAAAAAACATTGACATCAGTTGCTCAGTTACTAAATCAAGGACTAATCGGACGCAAGTTAAGTGTTTAAGGTTAGTACTATGGGATATCTAAATTCCTCCAGACAATGTATCATCGGCGCAGAAGATCGCAATCAACGACTGACCAATGGAAGATAACGGGCCGAAGAAAATATTTGAGGGTATTTCTTGTCATAACCTGTAATCACTGACAAAAAATTTGGCTGAGCCTAATCTCAGTTTCTATAAGTGAACGTACTTTCATTTATAGACATTTTTCAGCTTTACCAGTTTTGGTGGCATAAAAAGACAATTACCCAACAAATTTTGCACACCTGTCACAGTATAAAACGCTGCTATTAGGCAGTAAAATTAATACCACAAGTACTTTCTTTGAATGTTTTAAAAACTCACTTTGACTTCCAACACATAGAGGAAGGTAACCTGCCAAGAATTCTTTCCATCATGGCAAGATGTTCTTTGTTTTCATGTGTCTAAAAGAAAAATCTTTTGACTACAGAGATCATTGTAAACTGGCATGATTTTCATCTGAGATATCTCTGCCATAACGTATAAAATAATTGACAATACATAAAAAGATTGCCACTGTTCATTTCATCATAATCCTTTGCACAAAAGAAACATATGAAACGTTGCTGGATTAGGAGATAGGATTTCAATATTAAATTTCCTGCCTTCTTCATAAAATATTAAATATTCTTGAGCTAATGTAAGTTTGCAAACCATTGTGGTTGGTTAGTCACAAAGGCACCACCTTTGAGATCACCAATTATGTTACTAGTGCAACAACAGATCTCTTTCTGTTTATCGAGGCTTTGCCTGCTGAAAATTGTTCTTTTTACTAGAAGTAGACTTTGTGAGTTACATCATGTGTTGTTTTTTGTTTTGTTTTGTTTTGTTTTCTGTTATTTTTTAAATCTATTTCTGAGCTTCTGGTCAGATCACATCTATTGACTTCACTGAATCACTTGAAGTGCAGCTCAGGAGGTAATGCAAACATTCTAGGAAACTGAAACAACAAATACCCATAATGTGTACCTGGAAAAGAGTAAATCCAGTGTACAGTTCAAACATGATACAACCGATGCTCCATACATCACATGGGTAACTCCAACCTAACTCTAAAATTTAATGATAACAAGAAAAAAAGTGATCAGTATCTGGAATGTTTAGAAAGAACAAGAAAGGGCTTAGGTAGGTTAAAACTCATTATAGAGCAGGGCTCATCCCTCTGACAAGTAAAATTATCTGGTGTGAGCTAGGGTAAAATATTGAAGTGAGCCCTTGCCCCTTAATGGGTAAGGTAAAGGTAATGGCCATGAGCTCAATGGTGTCAACTGACAAATGTAACCCTCATTAAATAAAGTTTTAATAAAACATAAATAAAAATAAACAAAGCTGAGTAACACAGTAACAAGTTATGGACAGACAGACAGACAGACCATGCAACTACTTCTTTCTGTGTCAGTCATTAACATTCTAAACATGCATAGTCGCTTGAATTGGCATTCACAGTGGTCCATAACAGTAATCTACTATTAGCTTACAAAATACAACTTCACAATGGTCAGGAACAGTAAGCTACTAATAACTTACGTAAGACAACTTCAGGTGCTCTGTAATGCCGAGTTGATACAGTTGTACTATGGTGTTCATCTTCGAAGGTGGCTGATCCAAAATCAATGACTTTGATGTCAGTTTTTCGAAGGATCTTGTCATCTCTTTTCTAGAAAGGCAGATGCCATGCTTGATTACTCTGGGTCACTATACACTTTTACATGCTCAAGACAAATTAGGTGTAAATATTTTCAGCATTTAGGAACATACTTAGAAACCTCAAAGTGCTTATTATTAGGCAAATCAGGGCACAGTATAAGAACACTTAGTGATCCCATCTTCATCAAGCTACAAACATACCTCTTTTGCATTATAGAATACATCATATGTTGAATCTACAAAAAGCATGTTCTCTGGTTTCAAGTCTGTATGTGACAGACGGATACTGTGAAGAACTAAATGGAAAGTAAGAAAACTTAAATTCAACAGGGAAGCTTTGAAATGTCCAGCTTCCATTCTAACATTTTTGCTCGTATTGTCATCCAAAAGCAACTTTAATTACAGTTTTCAATCAAAAAATACAAAAATGGGCAAAATATTAATGAAAAAGAATCAACTAGAAATAAACAAAATACCAAGGGCCACAGCCAGAGCATCACAAAAGAAAAAGGCTTTCACCTCTGACATTGTCACATGGAAAATGCAAGAGCTCTGTCAAAACTCTGGCCTTCGATGCTCTGGCACACATCCCTAGCAACATTCCAGAAACCCCTTGCCTTCTAGTTGCACTCCAGCGTGAGAAAATGGAAGGTCAGTTACCCATGTTGGCTGTATGAAAGACACTACTGGGGCTAACAGGTAAGGTGGCCGTTTACTCACATTTGATTGCTGTTGTAAGTTGGTGAGAAATGCTACGTATGTGGTCCAATGGATATGCTTGGTAATTATTATCTTTCTACACAATTAACAAAGGAATGTTTCTTAGGTTCTTGCAATAACATTCATTTTGTAATAAACTAATACTGACTTTATAATCTTCAAGAAAAATATATCACCAACTATAAACTCAAAACATAACTATTGGTACATGGATGATATTGGTTCTCAACAGCCATAATAGCTGAGAACTAGTTTTTCACAAGTTACTCAAATTCTAATACCCTGCAACAACTTACCATGAATTCAAACACACTTAGCCCCAATTTTTCAAATACAAGGCACATATGTCCATGATAGTTAAACCAGTCTATTAACAAAATACATAGGCTGAAAGAGAAACAAGAAGACGTAGGCAAATTACAAAAGATTCACTTTAAATTAAAGGTATTCTTAGCATTACCCATGAAAAAAACAAGGCCCCAACTTACTATCACAAATTGCATAGACTATTGGTTTAAAAGTGAAAGATCAAACCCAGCAGAATTACAAAACCTTTATGAAATGTGAAGATTGGTTTCCATATAATTGCTGCAATTACTGTGATAATAATTATGGAAACTGTGAACTCAGTGATCCTAGCAATCACAGTGATCACAACCACTGAGATAGAAAATCTATCTCAGTGATCATGATCACTGTGACTGTAGTGATTGTCAGGACCGTTGAGTTCCTGGTTTTCATATAATTGCTGAGTAAATCTTTTTGAGCAATTGCAATAATTATATGGAAAAATGGCTTAAGGATGCTGTTAAGTCTTCAGAATACAGGATTAAGATTATTGCAAACAGGCATTGACTATGGATGTGAAAGAATTTCACCTACTTTTTTTCAGGTGAGCTTTTCTGACAAATTTTCTCCAGAACTTTTATTTCAAGCTTGGCAGCTTCCCTGTAAAAATACAAGAAATTTAACTGCTCATAGAGTTAAAGTAGTTTGAAATCAATAACTATCTGCTACCACATACACATAACACAGACAGACAAATTCTATGTGTTGAATATGAAGACTTCCAACAAAAAATTTTCCAGCTCACTGTAACATTCAGCCTACCAGAAAGACTAACATTACCCACATTAACATCAACAGGAAAATTCTGAGCTGAATATAAACATTACAGTACCTGTATCTATCAACATTCTTTATAACTTTCAAAGCAACAGTTTTCCTGGTCTTACTATAAAAAATATAGTGTAACAACATTTAAAATTATACCCCCAGCCAACCATTTTAGAAACAGCCAAAGTAAACACTACCCTCCTTAGCCTGTTTGAAGCCCACAATTTTGGGCTACACTCTTCTCAACCATATGGACAACCAGAACTTCATATTTCTAAACAGGAATGCTCTGAGAACATCAACACCCTAAATGTCAAGTTTAACGATCTTAACGTTGAATGCAGCATGATGAAATCTTTCCAAAAATTCACTATACCAGTGATTCCCAAACTAGATATTATTCCCAGTGGGATGATATCTTTTACTATTAATCAAGATCCAACCTTTGCATGACAAGTTGATTGTAAAGTAATGCAAATGGAAAGATGAGCAGTCAAAGAAGTTCTGCCACCAAAGGGGTAGTGACATAAAAAGGTTTCAGAATAGGTTTTAATATAAAGATTATGCCAACTTATTATTAAGTTTAAAACTTCATACCTATCAAAGCATTTCAAACATTTGGCAAATGTCCCCTCACCTAGTTTATCCAAAATTTCATCTAAAACAGAATTCAAACAAAAAATATAAGCACCTTCAAAAACAGTAAAGAATGCCTTTACATGATTACCAAAACACATGGACTGCTCAAGTGCAGTAGTACCATATGAGCTATTATAGTTCTTGAATGTCACAAGAACTCTTTAAACCATTATCCACTGACTTGGTTTTGTTTCATTTTATGCAAACCTTTCCCAAGTTGAGAATGTGACCCAGGTCCTGCCTACCATAAACCATGGACAAAATATTTTAGTTTCACAGTCCATTCAAAATGAAAATTAAAAAGAATTAAAACAATAATTAAAATTATGACATGAAGACATCAGCCCAGCCATAAACAGAATTTATGGTTATTATTAATGAGATTTTCGGCCTACCATATTTTCCAGACAATAAGCCACAATTTTTTTTTTGTAATACACAACTGAATGCTAGATTTTGAGGAAAAACCAGAAGCAATTTGTGATATTGCAAAATTCTTGTGATTACACAAATCTTGAGTCAAAGTTCTTAAATTCAGTCAACTGTGTTTTAAACATGGACTAGCTTCCACTTACCTTTGACACTCTCATGAATAAAACTGTTAAATCACATTAACTTAGTCTGGGGTTGATAAGAACAAGTGGGAATGTGAAAGCACATTTACAGATGATGTAAGACATTTTAGAGCAAAATTTAATTGCATTTTTCCTCTTGCTTCTCAATTCTTTCCTCAAAAAATGCATAGACAGAAAACTTACAGTTTACAAGGCAAGTTTATGCAGTGATGGACCGGAGGATTATGCAAAGGTACAACTTATTGTCTGGAACTTATGGTAAATAGCTATGGTACTTAAAAATGAGAATGGAAAAAAACACACCACAGTGTGATAAAGGGAGTTAAATGAATGAAATGCAGGGAATAAAAAGTAATGATTTACAGTAGTGTACAAATAAATGTTACCACAGACTAGAAGTAGACAAAATAATGTAAAATTTTAGTACATCTTGAATGCAACCAATCTCCAGAATGATAAACTAGGTGGCCATCTTTGTCATCTTTAGTGCTTGAATCCTTCTCATCCTTCTCTCTTCCTTCCTTGTAATTTTCTTTCTGCCGTTGTTAGGGGTTTTCACACATGACCAACAGTTTCATGGGGGAAACGACATATTCATTGAAATCGATCATTGACATCCATCCGAAACATTTCCGCAGTTGAATTATCACATCAGCAAATTCATCACACATTTTCATAGCAGATATGAAAAGATAGCAAACACACACAAGCACGACAAGTGAGATGTGGTGCTATAAATGACCCACTTATGTTAATTGGGGACTAGTACAGATGGTCTGTAACAAACAGGCTCCTTTAATCCCTCATGAACAACAAAGATTTCTTGAGTAAGCATGAGCAAGAAGTTTCCATGCTTTGGTTAAATAAATATCAAACAAAAATGTGTGTTGCTTTGGAAATCAGTGAACCAAAATAGCAAAATACTAAACTCTGTGAGAACTGCCAAAATCACAAACATTTCAAGGTCTCAAACCAACTTCAGTACAAGTTTAGTCACAAAAGAGAAAGAAACATAACTGTGTAACTTTTACAGTTAGTTACTACCTGAAAAGGTAGCCAAATGTTGAAAATTCTAAGCCAGAAGCTTAGTTTCTGAGAAGAAGAAGTTCCTGAGAAATGAACTTAATTCTGAGAAGATGTAGCATTAATTGAGTTTCAGATATGAAAGTTTCAAAAGAACCCTGGCCAATCAAGTGGAATAATGATAGAGCAAAGTGTGGTTACAATTTTGGAACTTAGAAAATAATTCTAGTTACAAAACAGACACATATATAGTTGCACTTGTAACTGTAACACTTACTACTGCAAGCCCTGGCACAAACAACATATTGCAATAAATGCAATGTAAGCAAGCAGCAATTTGTTATATGTTATGCAACCATATATCAACCAGTAAAAGTTCTTAAAAATGAATTTGTAAGACCTTCAGTACAGCATATGATGATGTCTGGGATGGAATGAAAGCCAGGTTGACAAATAAATCATAATTGGTTTTCTACTATAGGTGTCCTTTCACAATGACCTCAGGAAATTGGCAACAATTTTTCAAATTACAGTGATTTTATTTTTTATTTAGCAGTTTCCACAGCAAACACATGGATTGTATTTTACCATCTTGGCACAATTAAGTTGTTCAATTACAAAGGGGCAGTTACCCCGAAATGTTGAAATAAAGTTTTATAAGGTTATTTAAAAGTTTTATCTTGTCACCTATATATATATTTATGTATGTATATGTATATGTGTGTATATATATATATATATATATGTATATATATATATATATATATATATATATATATATATATATATATATGTATATATATATATATATATATATATATATATAAACCCTAGAATGATGTTTGTTGACTAGAGTCTCCTTTAAATTTTCAAACCAAACATCTACCAGTGACACAAAGGTTCCTGTGAGTGTTATTTACTAGCGTTAAATTTTCACTTAACTGTGATCCCACGTTGTGGTTTTCAATACTAAAGTAAGCATTAAAAGTAAATTTGTGCATTAAGGTTGAGTGAATTTCAAGTCTCTAATGTTTTTAAATAAAAGACATACAAATAACTGACGAGGCTGCGGTTTATCTTCAATGCCAAATAATAAGTTCGGAATATTTCAAAAATTTCCGTTCGATTGTTAACAACAACGCGCTGCCATGACTTGTGTTTTGAAGATTTTGCTGATTTTGGTCTCGATGAAGTGCGTGCATTTCACAATCAAGACAAGGCAGTGATAACGGGGTATTCCAATGGGCAAGGCTCAAACTTTTAACTCAATAACCCGTTCGTTCTTGGCTCTTTGGTTTCTACGATATGGCTTCAATGGCGAGTCATGTCACGCTAAAGACAAAAGAACGAGTAACTTACAGAATGTTTCGATTCCGCAGAACTATGACCTCGTCTTCTCCTCTTGTGTTCGCTTCTACTTCGAGTTCGATGCCTTCGTCGTCGGCTGTGAGTACTGCTTTCACTGTCGCCGTACTTTCCTCGTCGGCTCCCTGCATAAGTACTTCTACTTGAAACTCGATCATAATCCGAAGTGTAGCGATGTTTTTTCCTTCGATAACTGGACATGCTGCTCTCCTCGGAGCTGTCCTCCCGTCGCTTCCTCGAACGAGGCATTCTTTCCTCTAATTTCATGAAGAAACTAAGGAAAATCTCAGTTTACCTCGCACTTTTACCGCTGGAACAAACCTTGAACAACGACTCGTCTTTTCTGACTACTTCCACAATGGCGCCCACAGAAAAACCATGTCTCGCCTTACAGAAGGTTTTTGTCGTCGGGTTACGCATATTTTAATCTAACGAACTGAATGATTGGTTGGAAATGTATCAGCTATTATTCTTTCCTATCCAATCCTGGAGGAGAATTTTTTGGCGATGAAAAATAAGGGCTTTTTATTGGTTAACTTCAAATATTATGCAATAATGGATAATTTAACAATGCACCGCGAACCATGGCAATATGGCCGCCAGAACAAGAATTAACCTAAAATATGTGACCAAAGTAAAGGTTATTTTTAATCCTTTTCAATGGAAAACAGCTTCTGCAAGGTGTGATAAGCGTACCTAAGTGAGTGGTACTGTTGGGTAATCTTTCTTGGCTAACTATTGTTCTTAAAAATACAGGGAGTTTCTGAGAACAGTGGACACACAATCTGTCAGAGATTCTAACCCAAAATGTCAAATATTGTCGGAAATAACTAATCAAAGCAGTGAGCCTAAAGTTGAGGTGTTGTTCGGTATGTAGAAATAAAATTTTCACGTTCTAATGTCTTTATAATGGACACTGTTATCTTTGTCAAAATCTTAGTAAATTATTTGTTCCCCAAACATCACATGACATTGTATATAGTTCAAGTGATTCTTCACTCTTTGTGCAGTTAATTGTTTCTTGGAGATTCATTCCATACTACCTCCATCCAGGAAAAATAAATATACTTCTACATAGCAGATATAAGCATGCTAACTTTTTATGTAAATTAATGCCATATAACACACTCAGGTTGATGTGACATGAAAGTGAAATGTGTTCTTGGTGGAGTTTAACAGTTTATATAAATTATATCTACACCTGCTGTTGCTATTTTCTAGCTGACAAAGAGATAGTGACATTTGACGCCAGAAAAATGAAAGTGGTGGACATTTTGAGACAATTTAATAAGAAATGTCAACAAAAAGAAGATAGCAGCTGAATTGGTGCTCCCACTTAGTGGGATTGTGAAAAACTTGGAGTTATAAAAGGTTTATCTTCCTAGAAAAGGTTTGAAACTGAATGCTGGAAATACATGACCCAAAAGGCTTTTTTATTAGTGTTATCTAAAACTTCAAAAACTAATAAAAGAACCATTTTTCTGAGAAAAAACAAAACAACAAACAAACAAACAAAGAAAAAAACAAAAGAATTTGAAAGTATGATAAACTATGTGTACATTAACTGAATAAATCAGCAAACCCAAGATGTAGATATCTACTGATTATATGTACTATGTAAAGAAAAAAAATCCAACCAGTGATTTTTAACTGGTTCACTACCAAATGTCCTCTGAATGAAACAGTCCGTTATGTAAGGTTATAAGACTGTTCTAAAGACTGTCACAATAAGGAAGGGATTAATAATGATAAGTTTTGACCTTTTCATTGCCAAACATCTCTTTCTCGAGAGTTCTTCTGGCATTAGCAGCAAGTAAACTCTAAAGACACATCTTGCTAGTAGAATTGTCAGTCATATGCTTTTTATTTATTCATTAACTGATGTTTCTTGAACTTCATTCCATGCATGAGTATAAGTAGTGAAAATATCCTAATCTTTGAATGATTGAGGTCTACACAACTTTTAATATTTCAAGATAGAGTATCACAATACAATCACGTTTTACTGGTAATTTCAAACATCTCAAAAGTTACCTATGTTTGTGTAAAAGTTGCTACTTATTTTGTAATCCAAAGACAGACAAAAGTTTGTGTATTTATTCATCATTAACTGTGAAAAAAAGGGTTTGGATTGAGTGAAAGAGTCTGTGGCTTTATGCACATCTTAAAACCTAAAGAAAAATAAGTGCAGGGTATAAGAAATACAAATAAAACACTACAATTTGGCAACAGATTGTGAAGACATGTATGTAAGAAAAATGATTGAAAGTGGTAGTAATACTTTTTACCATTAAAGTGAATTAAACGTTTAAACAACAATCAAATTTTGAAATAACTTTCAAAAATCATTAATAATTCATGAGAAAAATACAAAGGAAAATCATAATCCTGTTTCGTCCTTAGATGCACCAAAGACATTTTTAAATGTGACAAAGACAAGCTTCCTTTTCTTGTAAAATTTTTGTGGCTCAGAAGACATTCACTTTTTTCAAGTTCTTAATAAGCCAGTGACATGTTAGTTTTAGAAATCAAACAAAAAACATATAGTAGAAGCCTCATCATAATTATCCACAACACTTGGTATTGCCTAATTGTGTTTAATCTCCAATAAAAAAAAAAAAAAGCTCCTGGTTGTTTTAAAAATAGTACTTAATAATTGTTTAAAATCATTTGCAATCTTGGTGCCAATGAAACAGATCATAACAAAATTCATGGAAGTTCGCATACTGCAGAGTGAAAAAACAAGAAAATAATTTCCAAAACTACATGTACTGTACAGATTTGTCTTTAAAGTTACTTACCTCCTTTGATATTCAGTTTTTATTCCTTCTGGTTTCTCCATGTTGTTGCCTTCAAGGGTTGCCCCAACATCTTTATGAAGCTCTGGACTTGTTAATGCAGGCTTGCCATGTTTCTGACGGATTGAATCAATTGTTTCTTTGGGAAACCTATCTGCATTTGCCTCCAAGTACTTTAAAACGTATTCATCAGCATCTGTTATGATGAATCTGTGCTTGAATACATGAATTCGTGCTCCAATGTAAAAGTCAGCTGGAGTGTAGAACTCAGGATTATCTGTTGGTGAACCTGGCTTCTGCACTTGGGTACGCTGCAGGAACTTTCCACATAACATTCCAGCATTTCTGACAGGAGGTTCATATATTGTCGTCATGTTATCAGAAAGCCGATAGGTTATGATAAACTTACGATTTTTGTCTTCTGGGCGAACAGATTCCTAGTAGTTGTTAAAAATATTAACAATATTTAAGGTGTCGAGGAAATGAAAAATATACATACCAGTCATTCTAGCTCTACAGTAAGAGCTCAACTCAGTAAAGTTAATGCTTTGCTTGAAATGAATTTTGCATTGAGTTTTAACTTTTGCACTTTGGGACCAGTTGGTTATTCTAACCACATCACAATTGCTCACTTACCATAATAGCTGAGTAGCGTAAAACTTTGTTGTGATTTTCTAACATTCTAATGACATCTTTCTTTGGAGGTTGTGGGATTAAAGATAAGCATGATTGTAATGAGTCTTCCAGTGATCCAAAGCCATTGTATGGAGGGGTCACCTATAAAATTTGACAATGGATAAATTGATATTGAAAACCTTGGTTAATTTTTAAATATCATAATGTAACCAAATATTTGGCATTTCAAATATGTCAAAATTCGAACAGATTAATATTATTATTAGTCTCTTGGAAAACAATACCAGTCTGAATGAGATGACACCATTTTATGTACTCTTAATGGGTACTAATGCTGTTACCAGGATATCAATTGAAATTCATAACTTGGTGATATAAAATGAAATTCACACTAAATCTTCTTACATGCTGTGCTGGTTCACCCTTCTTCATATTTACATCAACTGATGGGAAGTCAGTGATTCCGAACTTCTCTGTATAGTATTCCTTTGTGAATTGATCACAGTCATACAAAAGAAATCGCCTTCCTAACATGGCAACTGTTTGGCCAACCATCAGATCACAAGGGCGGAACCAGTCCTTGATCTCATGTTCTGACAGTTCCAAGACTGCTCTGGGAAATGATGCTACAGAAAAATAAAAATTATAATTCACTCAATATTGTAAGAGGATTCAAGACTTACTGGGTTGGGGAGCACAAACTCACAGCTGACATGGCTTAAAAAATATTACATAATTTTGTACCAATGCATTGACTTGATGGTTTTTTGTGTGATACATTCAAAGGGGCAGCACCAAATGGTGAACCAACTGAAACAAGGAAGCATAGTGGTAAAGGAATGTGACTAGTCAAGGAAAATGAGAAACCTGCTTTGAAAAAGTGCTCTCAGATGAAATTTATGGAGGGCAGAGATTGTTTGCCTCCCAGAAGATCTACATCTAGCACAGGACATTGAACACATTCTACCATTGTCTTATGGTTAATGGTTATGTATACACGTACATGCATATGCACAATGCACTTAATAATAATGTGCAGACTGCAATATTTCACCTGGACACAGATGCTTTAACAAAACATCAAGTCTCCATGGTTAACAATTATGCTATTAATTTTTTATGCTTTGCATTGGTCATTTAACTTATTTTTATAGTGGTGTTTCTATTTGCAGTCTTCACAGCAATCAAATCATTTTCAGTGAAAGTCTAACTTTTTCACAGCAGTATCCAAACTGAAATTGCTGAAGACACTTCTTTACCATCTGTGTTCTTGTACTGTACCAAAATAATGTTTCAAAATGCATAATATAGGGGCTAAGCCCCTATTTTAGTTCTTGAACTCCATAACATGCTATTTGAATTTTCAGCTTCTACTCTATGAGAGTTCTTACATTCAGTAGCATTTCTGTCCTTTGGAAGTCTTTGACGTTGGATGAGCACAGGGAATGGGTCACGACCATCATTTGGGCTGTGTACTTCTCTAACCTCGACAGTATCATCAACAAGATAATAATGGAGAATCTAAATTTAAAAACTAGTGTGAGAAAATATTTTTTGAGCACAAAAAAAATTTTTTTAACAATGAGTGAGTTTAGAGACTCAAAGTATGTACTATTGGTAGTTAGGTATTTATAGACCAAAGACATTGAGGCCTGTTTTTAATTTCGGTTAAATAGAGATGAGCACATGGCATGTTTTCCAGTAGAATAGCTTTTTATCATGATTTGTTTTGAGGAAGTGGATGAATGCATGGGTTTCTGAATGTGGGCAGATTCAATAACACTCCTAATTAACAGAGTTAACTCACATGGATGTGAGTTGACCTGAGAGACTAATCAGCCATCAAAGGGTTTGAACAATTTTGTGTACTTTCATAAACCAATTGCTAGAGGCATCCATTCATTTGATCTCCAGCCAAAATTTCAGAGAGTTTCTGAGAGTTAGCATTTCATTACTTTGATAGTATCAATAAAGATATCATAAAGGGCTGGTCTTTCTAACACCATCAGGTAAGAAAAGTAAAGAGCTCATGTTTAACCACATTGTCAAAACTGTTGAGAAGTTATAGTCCACCAGCCCCTTCAGTTCATACTTACATAAGGTTTCATCTCTCCAAACATGCTATCTCTGTCATCCCAAACACAGTAAAAACGTAACACCTTTCTGTCCATGACCAAGAATTGTCTCAACTTATCAAAGTCAGATGGTGTTATGTAGCTCCTTGGAGGTTCCTTGCGTGATTCATTGTAAGGATCCTTGGAACATTGCTCAGCATGATTTAGCTCAATCCCTTCACTAGCCATGAATTCCTAGTTGTTCAAATAAAATGCATATCAAAATACCACCAGAATGCCATCAAGTTGGGAGGGCAATTTTAACAATGATTGAAAATCAGCTCATTTGCAAACAAAAGTAAAAAAAAATAAATTAATATTGACATTTCATGTCTGATCCTGCCTGAGAGCAGGAAATGCTTAGTATTACATAATTTGCAGCTAGCCTTTACTGCACTAATTTAAGACCAGGTTGACTCCACCATGGCCTAGAGTACTCTGGTGAAGCTTATCCAAATAAAGAACTATAATTTGCCACAAAATGTTCAGCACTTCAGCCATATTCCTTCTATGAATTTACCATTGGTATTGAAACCAGAAAGGCATACAGGCATGTGTTTGCTTCATCTTTTTGAAGGTACCCATTTGCAGAGGAAAATGTCACTCATTCTCAACCTTACCCTCCCCATGTCTTCATGAAGGATAAGTCACCCTAGCCATTGCAAACATCTCATCTTCTTTTTAAGGTTTCTGGGTGCTGGAATTAGCAAATGTGTTAAACAACAAACCTTTGTCCACTCATCGCAGTCATATATACGGAATACTTTGCCATAGAATGTAACATTAATAGCTAAATTGAAATCTTTCCAGTGCCAGCAGTTCCCAAGATCATCTTTTGGTAATTTTTGCCTTTTGATGAGTTTTCCTTGAGGAATTCCACTGAAAAAAGAATAAGAATGAAAATCCTCACAGTGAACAAATCAAATACATCATAATATATTATATAATATTATATATATATATCAGATATAACAATAATAATAATGATGATAATAATAATAATAATAATAATTGGGTGGTGTGCGAGTTGTAATAATAACTATAAACACATTAAATATATACAGCACCTCATATTTACACCTTACACCAAAATGGTCATAAAATTAACAGAAACCAGAGTTCAGCAGACTGAATTACAATATCGAATTAAAAGGAAAATTTCACACTGTTTAGGATACAAAAACCTGACTGTTTATTTTATCATATGTACCTGTTTTCCACGACTGGTTCAATCACAGCAATCGAATCATCTTCTAAATAATAATAAATCTTCACGGGACGAACTCTATAATATTCAGAAGCCGATTCATGAACAGTCTGTTTAAAATATGCCGAGAATAGCAGAACTTTTTTGTCAAAGCCGACGTGAGCAGGAATGAAGTCTTCTGGGGGAGCTTGTACTTTCTGTCCGTAGGTTAACGACGGCTTGAGGTTTGCTAGTTCTTCAAGTTCTTCTCTCGTTAATTCGCACACTGGCAGTGGTTCCCCTCCAATTCCGGACTTGGGAGTAACTGGCAAAGCGTATCCGTTTCTCCAGCCCAAACTTTGGGAACGATGGAACCTTGTTTTCTAATACACAAATCAACATTCTCCAATAAAGCCTGTTTCTATATAGCAAGATACCATTTATGCACAAATATCGTCACTTACCGTTGGATCAGTGAAGTTATTCCCTGGCAGAAAGGGTAGAGCCATTTTGTATCGAAAGATGGTGAGCCTTAAGATGTCAAAATCAAGTCAAATTAATCTTGAACGAACAACACAAGGTTTGCTTAACCAATGTGGCGAACCTTGTGGTTCGATCTGGTTTCGGCGTCTTGTTGCTATGAAACAGTTGTCAGGGACTGCCGTCCCCAAATTTCCCCTTTTACCTCCAACAATGCGCAAGTCCTGTATAAACCACACAAGTCCCGCATACCAGCCGAGTGTGATCTCTCCCAACAAATTATGAAATTTTACAGAAGTTTTGACATTTTTAATATACTATTGTTAAGGTATATTGACGTAAAGAAAAGTCAATGTCCCAGACACTTTTCAATCCATGCATTTTATTCGAGGGAAGAATACACTCTTAGATTCACAGAGCAGTTGAAAAAAAACATTGTAAACTAAATTTTTCATTGTTTGATGACGTCATGACATGATGACATCATCATCATTATCATCATCGTCATCATGATCATGATCATCATCGCCGTCGTCATGATGATGATCACCATCGTCATCATCACCATCATTATCATCATCATCACCCACATCATCACCTTACACAAATATACAATCTGAAATCTGTGTAGCGCATATTTTCGACTTTACATCGATTCTAATCTTCCTTAGCAACACATCAACGAACATGAAATTAAATGCGTCCTAACACCTTTAACCTTTTCCTGTTTGAATGCGCACGTTACTTCTTTTTCCCTGGATAAATATTTTTATCCTGACCAAAGCCAGACGATTTTGCTCGCAAAGGGAGACGTCTCGGAATAGACCAGCGTTTACAAAGGAGCGCAAGATCACTTGATCAACGTAAGGAAGTTAAGGACGACAACAATGGAACGACATTTCACGGTTGGATTGAGATCTTGGACCAAGAATAACTACAGCTCAGTTATCTCCAACAACATAATAGGGCCGTTCATGAGAGTGAAGGTTTAAATAAGTCATGAATGCCACGCAGTATGGTTATTTTCACGACTTTAATTAGCCGAGAAAAACTTCGCGGTGTACCATATATACAAGAGTTCGTAGCTGATGTTAGCCTAGCCCTATAACAGCCGCTACTTATTTTCTCTCGCACAAACGGCCGTCACAAAGTTGTTTTCATGGTTTCTGGACGGCCGTCGTAACTTCGTATTGGTTTCTATCGTCATAATTCATTAAAGAAAAGGCCCAACATAGTTGGAATAGGGTGGCACAACGCTTTCGAGCTGGAAGAAATGTATGCGTGTCACTTTCGACACGAGAACACTGTGTAGTATGTTGAAAATAAAGGGACGTCCTGCTTTTCCACCAACCAATTTCCAGGTGGTAGTAGATAAAACCCTTATCTGTGGGCCAAGAAGTCATGCAGTCTCTTTCATCACAGTGAATGGATATCTTATGTCTCAGGTTTTCTTGGCCTAAACATCTCAAATTGTTGGCTTTTAGAGAACGAAAGGTGTAAAACCCTCAAAGTGTATTCCATACATAGCTCCGCCATTCTGGAATTCTCGAGAAATGGTAAAACCTAGTGTTGTTATTAACATTCATTTTTCAAAACGATCATGCAATGCTAAAATTCGGGAATTCAAAAACGTTTTGCAAAGTCACATTATGTGCGATTTTCTCCTACTGGGCAAATCATTCATGACCACATCGTCTTGAAGTACATTCTTATTCCCTCTAGCCATACTTCGAGTGATCCTTGTATAGGTTTCCCCAGCCGCAGACCTGGAATTCACCCTGTCCTTTTTGACAACATCCTTGCCGTTGCTGTTCACGTAATTATAAACCTTGGTGGACTCCTCAGATGGTATATTGTCAAGTATATCTTCTTTAGGTGCCTCTTCTCGCTTGCTCTGAAAAGGAAACGTTTGGAGCATAACCGTTTGTCAAACATAAAATTATTTATTCTGGCTGTCCTCATTCTGGATGATTCTAACCTAGATTAGAAACACAGCACATCTTCACGGATAAGTGTTAAGTCATCGCGAGAATCTCTTTCTCTCTTAACGAGGATTCTTCAACTATACTTCTCCTGGTTGCCTCGACAGCTCAACGGATAGACAGTAGTCCAGAAACCCGAAGACGCTACTTCAGACCTCATTTGCGTCAGCTCAATTTTTCGAACTGAATTTCACATTGTAGGTTAACCAAGAAATATGTAAGCGTTATCAATCGACGAGTGAGTAATGCCTCATAATCCACGCCACTGATGGTAACTTACCCTTGTTTTCATCAAAATCATCGAACAGACCAGCAAAAAGCTAAATGCCAACTAAAAAATAACCAAAGACAAATACGTTAATAAGAATAGCAGCTGAAGAATCACGTTCCTAGTACTCCATATTTACCTGTGGACCAACTATAAAAAGCTACTGTAACATATCTGAATAACAAGTGTAAAACTATCCTTATTTACCTGAAACAACAGCCACAAGGCAACATTCCTCAGTTCAGTCTTCGCAAACAGCTCCGCTCCAAATTTAATGCAAATTAAAGATTCCACCAATGTTAGAGCTCTGATAACAAAGAACAGTTGTGTTCAAAAAGCCAGTCATGTATTTATGACCTTGCATACATTGATAACGCACTTACATGAAGACCCAGCACTGAGTTCCCAGCCTCTTGCTCCGATTGTCTGTTATGTAAATATAGTATTGCCTAAGATGGAATAACAGCACAACAAAAGTAGTTGAGAGATGATGGTAGACGTTCGTCTTAGACGGTTATTGAACTCGTAACATGACGGTCCACCCATTACCTTTTGTTCACGGATAACTGCCGTGAACCAGGTCGCAGTGTACTCAGTGGACAATGTGGCACTGATTGTCGTGACAATGTTGTGAACGTGTTTCGTTAAAATTCTGCAAAGATGCGCGAGATAAAGTACAACTTAACTTATCGGTACCTAACTCTAGTGAAAGGAGCTTGTTAGTCATTTGACAGGTGGACAAGTACTTTCGACTGCCCTCGCTAACTGCTCACTTGCAAATTACTGTTTACCAAGTGAACTACACCTATAGTTTTAAATGAAGTTTAGGAACAACTGACATTCCCGTTTAATCCGTCAAAAAGGCTTTATCTACCCTTCGAGCGTTCACTACGGCCCATCAAGTGCAAGCAGTACGATATTTCAAAACATAAAACTTGAACTTCAAATCCTTTTAAGCCTGAAAACATTAAAAGAGAGAAAACAAACGATCTTCAAATAATGGACAAATACCTTATTGTTGGTGCTGATATGATGCTGATCAGTATAAGTCGATATAAATTTAATGGATGAGGGTTTGGCACACGGAAAATATGCTTTAAAAAGAACGTGTTTAATTCAACAATCTAAAGAGATCAACGAAAGAATGTTCGGTTAAATCCGGGGTTAGGACAATATTACCGCCTCTTTACGTGAGCAGAAAGAAACAGCTTACAATTAAACAACACAGCTTACCTGCCAAACTACTCCCATAATATAAATGGCAAAAAATCTTTTGTAAGTGGAGTTGGAGTCAGTCCAGTGAACACGGGTCCAGCTAAAAGGATAAGGAAAAGAAACATGAAGATAAGGAGTTGAAAACTTGTGACACTTACGAACCTTCACGATTACAAAGTAACGTTACCTCTCTGGCGTGAATTGTAAAATGGCACGTCTTAACTTTCCAGTGGTTGACTGAATGTCCCTGGAAGACAAAAGAAAGGCAATGTCAAATATTAAAAAATCGTCTTTGACATAACACAGGTCATGTTGCTTTTGGAGAATGGAGGTAAGTAGAAGAGATAGCGAGGGCGGATCAAAGGTGATTTTGAGGGTGTAGTTGAGGGTGGATATGTAGATGAAGGCATAGATTGAGAAATGTACAATGGTTAGGATTCAGGTCAAGGTGGACAAGTGGGATAGATTGAGAAGAATATGGTGGTTAGGATTCATATCAGGGTGGACAAGAGGGATGAAAGTGAGGCTGGAGGCAGGTATAAAAGGGAGGGAAAGTTGGAGGTGGAAGTGAAGATGGAGTAGTGGGTGGGTGGTAGGTCAAAGGAAGGGAAATGTGGAAGAGAGAATGAAGGTAAGGAAGGAGAATGGGGGAGAAGGCTATGATTGTGAATGGGGGTGGGGGTAAGCATGGAACTGAGGGTGTAGGGGAGGTGGAGAATGAGGGCAAGGATTTAGTAGTAGATAGAAGTGAACATGGAGGGGAAGATGAAGGGAAGCATAGAGAAAGGATATAAGGTGGGATGTGAGGGTGAAGTTGAGAGTGAAGTTAAGAGTGAAGTTAAGGGGAAGATGGAAAATATGGAGTGGTGATGAGGATAGGTGTGAGTAAGGAGGACAGGTGGAGAATGGATCATGGGTGTGAGAAGGGAGAGGAGTGTGAAAAGGAGCATACGAGGTAGGAAGGAGGTGAACATTGGATGCTCTGGTATAATTCAGCAACCATGGTTTCAGATTCTGTCAAAGACTAACTAAAATTATCAGAGTTCCCTTCACTAACTTGATACTTTCCCAATGATATGTCCTCATTTCCAACTTCTTGCAGATGTAAAGACCAACATGGATTCCTAATCCATTGCAAATAATAATGTCCAAAAGGATTGCATCCCACCAGCACTCCTTGAAGTTTGGCAGAAGGTGTGCAAAGAACACCTAAAAGAAAAAATGTACTACTACGGGCCCTTTACCAGAGACTTCAATTTCAGCAAATGAGAAACCATAACATCTTCTCTATATATTACCTCAGTAATCTCCCAAGTAATACTTGCTGCCCAGCACAAACCAGCATGTCTAATTAACAATGACTTTCCAGCCCAGCCAAGAAAATGGGACAAAATAAACAGATCCATGCTATCTTTTAGTTTGTCCCAGGTGAGCCGACAGTCAACTGCATAAAGCTGAAAATAAAAATTAAAACAAAGTTCACAAAAGATGTTGCTTTCAAAACGAAAGGTCTTCTGCACTTTCTACCTAAATTTCCCACTTCATTATACATGCTTCTAAAATATTTGCAATATAATGCAGATTTCTTTTATCAAAAGTTACACTCATCAAATTCAAGCAATTTGGCCTATCAAAAATTTACCACACATTACCTTGGTATCAGGCCCAGCATACTGGAGATCACTATCGACAAATACAAGGATATTTTTTACTTGCTTATAGTTTAAAAACAACAAGAATGATAACCCCAGCAGATAGATCACGCTAACACCTATTGAAAAACAGACAGAGAAAGAGTCATTGTGATTGCATTACTGCAGCAATGATCACATGTTTCAAGTGATTTGTTTACCCATTTAATGTGTTTACTGATGAAGAAAATGCTGATACAATCTAGAAAGTGTTCTCACCGAAAACGATTCTCCATATGAGAGGATGGGGTCTTGTAAATGGACCTATAAAACACAAATACGGTAGCACTAACAGAATTTACAGACATTTACTTCCGTTGTTGTAGTGAAAGTGAACACTATACTAGTTCACAGCTTTAAGATAAACAGGCTGATTATGATAGCAACATGAGCTCTGGTCTATATTTTGTTATCATTTAATATCCTGTCTGCCACCCTGCATTTTATCCACTCATTTTTTATTTTTCAGTTCAGATATTTTTTCCTAGTTTTTATGCCTCACATTCCTACACAAGTTTTCTTTGAGCTATTTCTTGTAATTCACAACAAAACTACATCTATGAGTGGTCAAAATGGTTTGTACTGGTACTGAAATTGAGATGAAAGACCTATTTTCATGATTTTGATCCATCAGCTTTCACTATATAAATAAAAATTATGAAAAAGACTATCTATAAAGACTATCTGAAACCCAAAAGACATCAAAAATGCTACTCTAAAATCACCTACTTCCTGCCTACAACAGTCAAAATCTAACCTCGATATCAAAATGTCTAATGCTTTTTCCTTGACAAGACCCTTTGGGACAAAAAAGAGTTTATCATGAAATGCTTTTAAAACTCTTTTCTGTTCAAGGGTCTGCCCTTGGCAATTAAAACTGTCTGTCATTAGCCAAGGTAAACATAGTACTAAGAAGACTAATATGGATGGTAATGAGCTGACAGTGAGCTTAATTCTTTCTTGTCCAGAGCTTTGTCCCTAGTAGGTAAAATTATCATGCATTAGGGGATCAGCTGCAGTAAAATAATGCTAAACTCATCAGACGGACAGGGGTTAAATGCCAATATGGTCCAAAAATTTAATTTTAAACCAGGCCTTGGTCATAGATGTTCCCATCATTCAACTAGATTAAGCTCCCAACCCTTTTGAGTGGTGTCTGGTCGGGGCATGTTCTGGTTCTGGTTCGCACGTACCTTGCCTAGTTGTAAATTACAATAGTTTGAATCAGACTAACCTGATTCACGAGTTGAACTTACCATTTGGAGCTATGAGCATACACACAAATAAGAATACAACACAAATTGCAATTATTCCCTTGAATATGTTCTTGGTGAGGTCCACCTCCGGGTCACTAATTAAAATACGGACAAAAGACATCTTTAACAAACAAAGCACGTGTTGTATCGAGTGGTAAATCAAATAGATTACACTGTAGCTCACGAGCGTATTGCAGCCCCATAGCTTCATTAGCTACTATTTGTTTGCTACTACAATCAATAACTTGTTATCTGTGAAGGAGACTTGCGACTTGGTTCGGTCAACCACACGTTTTGTTTACCGTAAATACATCTGCTACTAGTTAGGACACGCTACAACTCGTCACGTTATTGTCTGAGTTGTGCAATTACAGTCGGTTTACAAATATATGCACTTCATGACACTAAAAAAGCAGGAATAATCACTATTTTTTTTTCACGATACTGACTTGTGACGTCGCCTAAAATCTTAAGGAGTACATTACTTGAACTTACTGAGTAAAAGCAAAGTAAATAAGATACAAGACCAAGCAGCTCAAAGCGGTCAGAGATCTAGGATGGTAGAAGTACTCTAACGTCACGTCCAACACGATCTGCTCGCTAAGATCATGATTACCATCGTCTGTAGAAACCGTAGAACATGAAGAGAACGTCCTTTCTCTCTTAGTTTGGTGGATTGTTCGTCCTTTTGTCATAATCCACAAAATCTTCTACCTCTCCGTTGCTAATTATGCTGTACACAGTATACAACGTGCCGGACAACATGGCCTGTGTGTAGGCAGCAGGTCAACACTACAGGAGGAACCCTCAATGCCTGACGCGGAAGAGTTTGAAAGCAACAGCGCTTTCCATCTTGGTGGCTATTTCATTAGTTTATATCAATTGGCTCTTTCTGAATTTTTGATGAATTCCAGTATTAAAATAAGTGCACAACCCAACAATACGTACGTGATTGAAATGTCCTACCTAATAGACCAATTACAGACTGAAGACAATTTCAAAAGAAGCTTCTTACACGCAGCAACTACAGTTCAATATAATATATCATTCATGTCTTGGTGCGCAACTTGTTTTCGCACGTCCGTTTACGCGAGATGTGCCTATCCATGATCGTATTTACTCAGTTTTCCCGACTTTCCTCTTCTTCCACTGAGCTGCCTGCCAATGTCATTTCTTCCCTTCCTTTTCTTACTAATGGACAGCATTTGTGCCGCATCAAATGAAACAAACATATTGAACATTTTCACAAAATCTGAGATATAAGCACTGGCTATTTTGGAATTGGAGACGCAAAAATCGTTCAGTTTTGATACGTTTGGTCCCTCCTCTCGCTACTGCCCTTGGTGCATCACTCATTGTCATTTCCTTTCGTGTGAGCGTGGTGAACATTGTCTGACTGTGTAGCTTCGAGAACACAGACGAACGAATCATCATCTTGATGGGCCTTCTGTAGGGCGACAAAGAACCCACAACTTTTTGCTGTCTTACTTTGTCCTGAAACCGCATGGTAGTTGGTGCTTGACTTTGGAGATTTCATTTTGTCCATATTGCTATGACAACATTGATTGTTGACACTCCTTTTCCTTTCTCAAAACAGTACACCGCGGAATGAACGAGGTAAAGGGAGAAAAATTTTTCGTAAATTATATTTAAGAAAAAAGAAGCCTGTCATTAGAAGCTCCGTTGGGTTGTAAGAACATACATATTTAATTTGCTACTTTAATATATATTTTGAATTTGTAGCAATCGGTTGGGGAAGGCTCTGCAATCGCTGGGAAATCTTCTGATCTCCAAGGTATGTCTGACAGTGGGTTAAAGAATTATAACATACATTCTCGAAGATTTGCTCTTGTATCTCTCGAACCGCTCTAAAGATCTTAGGCCCTTGAAGAACTGAAATAATTATTGCACCAAGACCACCCTATCTGCTTAAAATTCAGCCAAAATCAGAGTAAATGAAGTTGATCATGAAAGCCGTCATTTGATCTTTTGAATAAACTGTTCTAGGGTTGCTAATCCTTTTGTCTGTCTTCATTTGAGAAAGACGGCGATGCAGACGAAACAAAACAGGGTGATGATCCAGACCAACACGACAAGACTCCGTCCAAAAACTCAAGAGATGCCGAAACGTTCGAAGAGAAACAACGCAAACTACTGTTGGCCGACTGTTACCGACTGAAGAAAAAAATGACCGAAGTGAAAAACAGCATCAACAGACCTCCACTGTAAGCTTTGGGTGTATTGAAAACTTTATATTTTGCAGCGCTATTCCTGAATGTTTCGTAATTGAGACAGACACTGTAGTCTTAATCACGAAAAAATCAATAAAAAAATTAATGTTCACCGCCCATAAACATATTCATTTTATTCTTTTGGACGAACCAAGCAGTTTCTCAATAAATTTAATACAAATTTAATAGGCTCCATTTAAAATCATGTTGAATAAACCAGTTTAAAAAGAAAATCTTTTTAATAATTTTAGCAATACACCTAATCCACATAATTATCATCCATTCTCTTTCATCCAGAAAGCCTTTTACACCATACCTTTTCAACAGCTTGGAACCATACTACAACCAATACCTGGTGAATTACACAGTTGCTGAACTTCAGGTAGTAAAAACAACTGTCTTGAGAATCTATTGTGACACACAGTGAACATGTTTGGAACATATGTTTTTAAACATACAAAAAGGTTTTTCAAGGACTTTGAAATTAGCTTTCATCCATGATTATTTTTCAAAAATTAGTCATACAAACTTCACCACCAGAAGGGTTATCTGAGAAAATTTATCAGTGCTACAGTAGGCCAGATCATCACTTTACACCAGAATAGCTTTTGTCCCTAAATAGACCCTGATAAAGAACTCTAGATAGCTCTTCCATCACTGGGCATCAGATTGGTTGAACTGAGTCTTGTGCCAAGGAAGCTTTACAAAGTATTGTGAAAACATCAACAGTTTACCAGGTTTTGGGCATTGGATGCCTTGTATGGTTTTGTCAATACAGGCCTAGATTTAATAGAGTTATAGAAAAGTCAATCAACACTCAACAGTATTTGTACAGTAACTGCAAATGCATCACTGATGATTGTGATGTTTGAGCCCAGTAATAATTTTATTGGATACCAGATGATTTTGCTCATCAAGGAGACATCTTAGCCAACTCGGGGGTAAGAGGATTGAAATAAATGTCTACACATTCCAGAGTTATTGTTGTGTATTTTGATTGAACTAGTCAGTAGTTTGAGTAATTTGTAGTGAAAAGTTGGTAAATAAACAAGATTGTTTGAATCCAGGACAATGATGAAGACGAAAGACCAAATACAAATTATGGACAACGTGCAACATCATTAGGAATAGTAGGTGAGGAGGAAAAAAAATGAAATGTAGTTGTTTGCCCTAAGTAACCCATCAAAGAAGCCCATGGTTTATTTTTTGTAAAAGATATGTATGATTAATAGACATACTACGAGTAAGTACAAATTAAATATTGTACTCACTACCAACAATATTCCAGGAAGTCAATGAGAAAAATAATGAGTTCTTTACTCAAAGGAATACAAAAACTTTACTGTCCCATCAAAAACTCTTTTGTCCTGGCAATAGTTTGGAAAAATTGTGATCAATCACTCAGTCAATCAATCAATCAGTTGGCCAGTAACAAAATGTAGAATTGATGAAAATGTTCCTTTGTTCAATTTATAGAACCACAAGTTTCGTGGAAAATGGACAAGTAAGATAAAAGTGTGAAGAAGCCAGTTACAATAATTGCCAATAGTAGAATAATTCATACTCTTAGCATTATTAAATCCTTATAGCAGGTTTTAGTTTAATCCAAATCAATGTGGTACAAAACCAGGCTCATCAGGAAAGTCGACATTTTTCAATATTTTTCCAGTGTTCCAGGTCCTTACAGTCATTCAAGATTTTCTAGACGTGCACCTGCACCAAAAAAATGGTATGTGAAATGCTATTTTTTTTTGTTTTTTCATTGTGCTTGTAAATACTGACAATTAAATCAATAATCCCAAGTCTTGCAGCCCAACAGCTGGAGAAGCTTACCAATAATATGACGATACAATAGGTATGCAAACATTTTTAAATAGCTCAGTTTCTTGAAAAAAATGTTTGTTAACCTAGCTTGACTCTATCTGTGTCCTGGTATTCCAATGGTAAGATGTTCCATCCACTGAGCAACCAAGACACAGATGGGATGTGAAGTTTATAAGTACTCCAGTATCAGCAAGCTCAGATTCTTAGAACTCTAATCCACAATATTAACCAAGTTATAAGTAGTATTGTAATTGATCTCATTTGTAACTTAACAGGGGAACTCACATGCCTGGAAAAGATGTCTCTCTTGGAAGCACAAGACTGCCACCATTTCCAAAGCCATCCTTTCCCAAGATTAATTTACCAGAATATCAACCATCTAAAATGGACTACTCAAAAGTCCTCAAATTCAGGTAATGCACTTGTATCACATTCATTAAACCACAAGAAAATTATTTGATAAAAATGCACTCAGTCTGTTTCCACCAAAAAATCTTAGCTTTGCCTTCTTATAGGGCACATGTGCTAGTGTTGTTGTTTTCACTAGTCACTGTAGCTCCTCTGTCAAATGAAAATGCTGTGCCACAGTGATGGTTGATGGTAATAACTTATTGTCCTTATGATAAAGGACAAAGGGCTTGATAAGAAGTTTCAAGAAATTCAAGAGAAACCTGAAGGAATCAAAGTGAACATTTATAAATTTGTTCTGTAACTTGAACTAAATTTCCAATTTTGACTTCTAAATATGGGAACAAAAACATTGCAACAATTCCTGCTGTGTTAGAAAAAGCCCTATAACAATCCTGATTTTGTTCTATACAATGGTTGTTTTTCTTCCAGAATTGAAATGGATCAGGAAATTGAGAAACTAAACAAAAAGAAATCCAAACTAGACTATGACCGGACACTTAAAGACTGGGAACGAATGAATTTGATTGAACTAAAAGAACTGCCACCCTACTCTCGATATCATGTCAACAAAGCAATCAAGACATATTTTGGAACTTCTAAAGGTGGAACAGTAGCTATAAATTCACTAAGCAAAAAGTTAGATGTTGAAGAGGAGTGAGGAAGACTTGGTGAAGTGAAAGTGAAAAAAAGACTGTATTTTTGTTTCCATTTATTATTTCTTTTTTTAAAACTTACTTTTACAACATTGTGAGAAATTGAACATTCATGTCCTACAACATACAGTATGGGAAGAGTTCCCATTCAAGAACAGTTTTAGAAGGTGACAGTATCCAACATGGCTCCTAAACACTGGACTATATTTGATGTCATTAGTAAATCTACAGATTCTTCCAGATGTCTCTTAGGATCCTATCAATTCCAAGAAAATATAATTCCACAATTACTAAACAACTACACCAAAGTACATGAACCTATTAAAGGGCAGATGTCCCACTCTCCATGATGTAACTGTCTAGATTTAGCCAGAATGAAATTCTCAAGTGTATCCTTGCCTCTCAGTGGCTTAGTACACATGAGGTTTAATTCATTGTAGCCAACCTGACATCCAAACTGAACAAAAAATGTTTATTTTGGTTCACAATAAATAATATTGAAGCCCAAACAATTGCATTAGCCAACAAATGTTTGATCAAAAGTTCAATAGCATGTTACTGCACAACATGAAAATGTCACTTAGCCTGCATTGTGGTAGTCACCAAAAGGATTTGTTGACTTGGTTGGGCTTGAATAAACTTACACCTTTGAGTTACTGGAGGGGTACTCCTACAGTTTACCTATCATGTCAAGTGCAATGTTTTCACCCTGACAACTAAGGAGCATCCTGTAATGTCCATCTTGAGAAAGACTATGCACCACCATGCACTAAATCAATCATGGTAAACAGCAGGCTGCTGTGATGTGCCCAGTACTTCCATAGGATTGGTGGTTGCTACCTGTGGTATGGTTTGCACTTTCATACCCATAAAAGTGCCCTTGACTTGACTAAAGTCACCCTCAATCTACCTTAGGTAGCATGCTATTTTTCAGAGTTAACAAATGTTACCCCGAGGATGACTCTGAAATAAGAAGGAAACACAGCATAGCTTCATTGATAGTGTAAAGTTGTCTGAAGCATTTCTAGAACAACAACAATCAGTAAACACAAACACTGTCTCCAGTTAATCCAGCAGCTCAATTCAATAGTGAAACTTGTCACATGAGGAACAACATCTCTCTCAAGTCAGTCAATTTCATGAATTTTCCAAAAAGATATTCATTGAACTTTCTTATTATGTTACCTGGAGGATGGTCGTGAAATATTCCTCCACTCTCTTTGTATTCCATGAAATCCTAAATTTTTAGCAATACATATTTACCTGTTTGCCCACATTTTTAATTGCCAGTTGTTCAGGAGTCATTTTATCTTCATCTTCTAAGGCCTACGTATGCATTAGAGAATTAACATTATTATAGTCTTAAGATCAAATTGTAAAATGAAATTGAAATAAAAAATGACAATTATAGTACATGTTTTTCAATGCTACCTTATTGTAGTTTTTAACAAGCTGCAACATTTCCTGGCAAAAATAGTTGTCAAACAAAAGCCATAAGTTACTGCATTCTACTGTAATTGACCATTTAAATCTAATTTCCAGACAGTGGCAAACATTGGGTATTTAAGGACACGACTGAGACTAGCTGCAAAAATACAACTCTTTGGGCAATGGGCTGGGAATCAGATCAGTGACCCTGCAAATCTAGGGCAGCCCCAACTGACCAAGGAAGGCTACTGCCAAGAGCTTGGCTACAAGGTCTGTGTGTAATGCCAAACAATCTCAATCATCTGATCAATAGGTGATCTACCAACAGGAAAGAGTTAAGAACTATCCCATTAAATCTTTCCAGACAATGAAATCCTTTAAATTTTTACTCTGGCTAATAGCAGAAATTTTCATTCATCAACAGGAGACCCATGGTCAGGAAACAGTTAATCAGCAAGTTCTTTTAATCAGTTATCATACACATAGGCACAAAATTGCAAGTTAAAGGGTTAAAATGAAACACTCCACAGGCCACTAACATAATTGCATAATTGTTAACTAGGTAATGTGAAATACTTGTAAAGTACTCTTTATTTTGATAAATAATTCAGAAAGCAATAGTAAAATGCTAGGTTCTTGGAAGAAGCAATTTGAAAACAGTCATGGTACATGTGAGCTAAACCACAGGAAATTACCATAGTATCATCTACTTTATGGCATCTGCACACCTGAAGATTTACAGAGCATGCACATTTGGTATCTTGGTACCATTATAAGCTACAGTACCTTGACAGTGTTCTCATTCACTGAGCAGTGATGATTAAAGTCTTGTAATGCTAAACCATCCATCCATGATTTCTTATGAAGATTGAGCAACATCTGTGAGAAGAGGACAGAAACAGTTTTAAATTAAACACATTTACACTACCTTGCAAAATAACTGAAAAGACCATGAGCCAAAAATCCTCAATCAAGTTCCTTTTAATTACTTTTTCACAGTTTTAAAGCACTAATTATAGTTTCATTTAAAAAGACAATAGTTTGGCAAACCTTTTGTTCTAGTTCATTTTTCCTGTAGTTTATAGATATTGAATAGTAATGTCGATTCAGCCCATGAATAAGAGCCTAAAGAAGAAACCATGCAGTAGTTGGAGAATAATACAACTGATAACTTAGTACAGTAATATGTAAACCAATTTATAGAATAAGTTTTATTAGCTGACCAATCCCATGGTCTGATTGCTTCACATCAAAGTTCTCTGATTCCTTCAAATATTACATAACAAGGTAAAGTTCAAATTTTGATAATACATGTATAATGGAATACTTAGTGATTTTTCAAAATTCAATACCTGTATTGAGGGTTTCTGTAAGTGTCCCAAGTTAGAAGTGGTCTGTCGTGGCTCCTGTCCCAGTACCATCATGTTGGGATTAATAAGACGAAAGGCATCAATGACAACCTTAGGCAAAAGAATTAAAAACAATAATTATGCCAACTGGAAGATTGCATGATAAAAACAATACACATGGATCTTTATTGTTAAAATTTGCTAATCGGCATTACAAGACTGGTGTTTTGTGGCTTCATTACAAGAACAGTAATTTCCCATGATAAAGTCCAAATATTTTTGAACCACATGAAAATTTACTAGTGACAACAAGATTACACTAGTCTCGGCAAAGTTAGCACAAGTAGTTCTAGTTCATGTCTTATAGAAGCTGTTATTAACTGAGTGCACTCAATCCAAGCACTTTTTATTGTATTACCCAACTTTGAGTTTACATATATAATTATACACATGCAGCATTTCAACATTTCAGTGAAAAATACAATCCTTTTTCTGTCAACTTTTTATAATTTCCTTTACCTTCCCTTTGACACTTTGTATTGGGTCAACTACAACAGCAACTGCTCTTTCTGATAATGCTTCAAAACTCTACATAAAAAATAGCAACAGAACTAAGTGAAAACTACTTTCTGAAAATAAACCAGCACTTCCAAACTTAACACATGATGGATTTTGAACAAAATAATGAAAATCTCTTTGGTCAGTAGGCTTGTCTGGTTCAATTTTTTTATAACAATGATTATTATCATTATTTCTTGAAATTATTAATGGTGACACTAAATTTATACCTCCTATTTAAACTTCAAGCAACACTTTGCAGCTTAATGAATTGAAAGAATGTGTGCTGTTGTTGCATGAAAATTATATCAAATGACTAAACAATGTAATTTTACATTACATTTTTCTTGATATACATGCCAGCCACAAAACAAAACAGTGCCTTCACAAACAGTATTACTGTTTGCTAAATGTGATTTACAAGAGATGTGTAAAACTAAACTTTGAGGAAATTCTCCTGTGAAATATATAACTCAGGCTTAAAATAAAATGATTTTCTAGACAGCCCATATTTTACCAAACAACTCTAATTGGCATTGTTATTAACAGCAGGAAAGTATTTGCAGGAAAAAGCCGAGCATGGGTAATTATCAAGGCAATTTTTGGATACTAAAATGAAAATACTTGTGATGTGACCCTGCTTACTACTTACATGATAATGATGCTGTTTGCAATAGTTGTGTCACCACTTGTTCACTGACTGATAGTTGTTTAAAGCCCTGCAGTTAAGCAAGGATGAAGAAAATAATATATACACAGTATGCATACCTGCTGAGTATTGATGTCTACTCCAGACAGCCAACATCCAAAACCAGGATGAGAATGATACCAACCAACAACCATCTCAGGTCGTCCTGTTTGCCTAAGCATGTCTAACATCTTAGCTTGAAATACTGGATCAACTGCTTCAACACTGACACCCTGGTAGTATTTACCAAATTAACAAAATGAAACTGTAACAAATTCTGTTGACTACGTTGATATTGAAACACTTTTTGTGTGGCACACCCAAACGTACGTGGGTGTGGTTGCGTGGGCATTTTGTTTTTGTTTTCTTTATTGGATTAGCAGAGACGAGAAGCATTAGACACTGAGTAGGGTGCGGAAAGTGATAATGTAAATACACTCTTGTAAATAAAGTATATAGTTTACATATCTCTTTTACGACCAGTTTCTGGAACCTTATGACAGAAACATAACATCAAAAGCAAACTTTGAGCCCATACAACATGCTGGAAAATGTTTTGCCTCTTCAGATTGTTCTCCCAGTAAAATTTGGCCTGCCCTTCTCAAACATTTTATAAAAGAACATTCCACCTGACGGTCCCAACCATTTATCAGTAGCAAGTTGAACAATTCCCCAATTCTGTCTCATATTATCATAATGTGTGTAGTGCAGTAACCAGCCTATAAAATCATTTTCTTAATCAACATAATGAGCAATAAAGATCTAATAACCTAATTCTTCTTTCATTAGGAACTGTAAATTAAAAGTACTTACAGTACCACTCTGTGGCATGGCAAAGACATCAATAACACGCACAGTATAATCATCAACAAATTCACCCAACATTAAACCCATTACTTCCATTGGAACACCAGCTCGTCCTTAAAGTTACAAACAGAGGATTAACTACATGTACATTGGATTAAGGTTTGAATTTACAGATCAGCATTGAATTTCCCCATTTCACTCTTAAACCAATCAGATCACTCTTCTATTCCAAAGTGGCCAAAGCCTGGTGTTTATGCAGTTCTTACAATCAGTAATTTAGCCACTCAACCACAATAAGTGACACACTGTAGCTGAGGTCATCAAAAGTGCTGCCATTCACTTACACACGAGATGTTTCTGTAAACTTGGAAACTGTTGCCAACCAAGTCAGTAACTTGTCGGCAACTTTGCAGCATGAAAATGAGGCTTAGAATTGCATTTAACTGAGCATTTACCCTGGTCACCAAGATAAGCATTTTTGTTCATGTAGCCATTTGATGGTATGATTCACCTTGTACAAGTTACTGTAAATACTTAAGAATTACAACTACTGTAAGGTATTGTATGCATGTATGGAGCATGAGTTAGTCAATGAACAATAAATGCTCCCTTACCATGTTTCAACATCTTCCATGACAAAGGATCAGAATAACGTATAACATAAAATAAAAAAGGGGGGAAAATAATAAAACTGTCATCTTTATCTCATAAAACGTTTATAGTTTTTAGAAGTTTAGGAATTTATGTAGTATGACAATGAATTCATTTGAATACCTTTAATAAAGCTAACGACGATATGTAAACCTGTTCTGCTGTGTCAACAATTGGAGCATCAGCTGGCGGAGTCTTTAGGACATATTAACGAAGAAAGAGGAGGAAAAAACTATTTTATCTTTCTTACGTCAATTGCACACAGACCGTCATTTCATAGTGCAATAAAGTACTCTGGTTTTTAAAGACTTCTGGTTTACCTGTCCCACGCCTGGTAGACTTCCGGCTCCTAATCGAAGAATTCTGTCCATAATCTTCGACGAAAATGAGCAACTTTTTGAACAAAGTATCTACGTTATCCTTGATTGAAAATGGAGCAAATGGACTATTTAGTTGGTACCTTGTATTTCTTATTACATCAAGAACTTCCTCGCTCCCACGCTGCACCGCGGACTCAACATTTCCAGTATTAGTGATAAAATCAACAATTTTTTGTTGTTGAAATATCAATAAGCCACCATAGGCTCCTCGTTGTGTACGAAATTCGAAAGAATTTTAACGAGGCTAGGTTTATGAATAAAGTCTATTGGTTCTCCATCCCAAAATCCAGTGCCTACCCATAACTTAAAGAAGTATAATACGAAACATACTCTGAATAAGAGTGACTTCTTGAAACTCAAGATTCCAGTGAAAACAAGACGAGACTACAACGTTGTAGAAATATTTCGAATTTATCACAAGTCTCCATCCCATGTTACCCCATTTCAAAACATTTTTTTTGACTGGCAGTTGTCAACAAGTATATGTGCATGCAATATAATGTCAGTGTCATTCACTTGACTTGATGGCCAGGCAAGCCATGAGTACTCAGTTCTTCACTCAGAGCTAGACAGAACTCACATAACACTGTTCACTGGTTTCCCATTCAATTCCCCCCCCCCCCAAATCTCAAAATGCCTCTCCATGCACTTTCTATCTTTTTCCCTATTCATTATTCTCTTCACTTTTATCACTCACCCACTTTCTCTCTTACCTCCACAACACTCTGCCTGCCTGTTAAGACTTCCCCTTCTTCCCTACCCATTTCTTCTCCTATTATTTCTTTTCCTTTTCTTCATCCCTCTCCCTCTCTCTTTGTTTTTTCCATCTCCCTTCACAAAACCCCCAAAATTCACTCAAATTGGTTTTATTTGAAAACATTTACAAGTGTTTACAAGGAATTCATGTAAAATGGTCAAGTTTTTCATCATGATCTAGCCAGTACCTGGACTTGCACTGAATTTTGGCAAACCAGGGCTCAGTTTCTATCAATATAGGCTGGTTAAAGCATTATTTTACTCCAATTAAATGTACAAATTAAAGTCCTCAGCACTACTAATAAAAGCTATAAACATTACAAATAAATTTACTGCACAATACAAGAAAAACCAGAACATGCAGTTTCAGATATTTTGTGTGGCATTCAATATAATTTACAGACCATCCAGAAAATGGGAAATATAGTCTTCAGTATGACCTTGTACAGTATGTTGAGAGATGTTTACATAATTGTCTTTAAAAGTCCTATAAAAATAAAAATAACTTCAATCATTCAGCCAAAGAAATTTAATTTGAAGAGGTAAATCTATGCTACAATCAATTACACAAAATGGCTTTCAGGGAAAATATCAATACCACATGTTTTCAAGGCCAAACATTAATACTAGTTACTTCAACTATGGAAGAGAAGCATGCTGAATAACAAAGGAACTCTGACTCATCAGATTTAACACCTTTCCATCTTTACCCTTGCTAATGCCAGTCCATTTTAATGGCCAACAGGAAACCTCTGGAGAGAAAAAGCTAAGCTCATCTCAATTCCTTTTTTGCTCAATAGATAAGGTCTTCTATCGTTTTACTTCAATTAGGGTCAGATTAGTCTTCTGGCCAAAGGAAGACTTTTATGCAGGAAAGAGTACAACTTACATGTAACAACAAGGTTCTTGAATGAATTACAGTTTGGAAATCATCAGGCAGACATTAGGGTATTTAAAAAAGGAAGATAAAAAAATGTTTCAGGGTTCTTTACCAGTTATCATTACAAACTTAAATATTTATTTCATTTTCAGACTTGAGAATAAAGTCCTTCACATGGATAGGTAATGGGTAGAAAACCTATTTTCAATCAAACCAGTAACAGTTGGCTTTCTTTCTCTCTATCTGGCCATGACCCAGAATTGACTGTCTATTATCATAGTGTAAGATCAGAACCATGACATAAAAAGTCTATGGTGCCACAAACAAAAAATGCAAGATAAAGTATCTTACATAGAACCATATGGACACCAAATTCCTATTCACATCCTTCTCTGCAGTTTTCTATACTTACAGTGTTGTCTTGATGATTTTAAACACTAGCAATTTCAGAAGGTAAAGGTGATTTGGGATGTTTGCTCTCAAAATGTTGTTTATAGGTCTTGGGATCTGGCATCTGAGACTGAAAAGATGAACGATGTCTCATGATTAAACAATGTGGCAACCAGTTAACTAAATTGTAAAATTAATAATCATTACTCAACAAACTAGGTCCCAAAATAGAGTGCCAATTAATCAATGTTCAAAAAAGTACTGTGTGCATTCACTGACTGTGAAATTAAAACAGGCAGCAGTTATTCACCTTGCAAACTGTGCAAGTAAATATTAGTGCTGCTTTGGCTGCCTTCTTCTGGTCATGTCCAGCAGATTTCTTTCGTTTAGCTTGTTTTTCTGCATTCTTTTGTTGTGACTGGATCTTTTGTTGTCCTCGTGCCATAGTTCTGGGAAAAAGTGAAAACTACTATACCACTAGATGGAGAAAAAGCAGGAATGGATGTTTCTTAAGACATTTCAGCAAAAAATCTAACTTAATCTCGGCTCAATTGCACCACAAGCATACAACTTTTGACTTAATTATGCTGGACTCCTTGTCCATGGATTGCATGACATGTAGTATCATGGGGATGGGATTTTTGTAGTTAAATCTGGCAATATAAGTGTTGTTTGACCCAATACACCACACTTCTTATGTCAGCTGAATACTCCTGCCAAGATTTGCATTATTTCTTTTTGGATCAATAAGTATTGTCTCACTCCTCCCACTGTTTCTTCATTCTTTAAGTACAGTGAAAATGCATATAAACCCTAACCCTCCTCCCAACCTTAACCCTAACACTGGGGTTTATACACATTTTCAGAATTTTTAAAGAGCAGGAGAGACAATACTTAAATTGATCCTTCTTTTTAATGCAAAGGTTTAATTCCTGAAGACTACTGTTGACATTCTCATCACAAAGATGATTTCCTGAAGCATTCTGGTGGTTGTATTGAGAAGATGAATGACAGGAACTGACCGTAGACTTTTTCTGTCTTCTATCTACTTTACTAGTGTGAACAATTAGAGTGTTTTGCTTGTTTCAAAACCAATGTTTTGTACATTAACTCCTCTAAAAATGACCAACGAAATTTCACGGTCACACACCTCACAAAAATTATTTTCATTGGTGAATGGACTTCAAACATGAGAAATTTGTTTTCCTACTCTGGTAGTTTTGCACGTTTAATCGAATAGACTGACCTTTTTCTGAGCGTTCGTACATAAAAACAAACACTTCTTATTATGCTTAATAATAAATCTTTATAAAAAAAGACATCGACAATACCTGTGACTTCAAAATTGTCTCAAGACAGGCTAAAAACTATCGATTTTTCTGGTCTTTGAAGTGAAGTTGAAAACTTCTTATTCCAAGTTCACGTAGATGCGCAAGTACTGGTAACGAAACACAAAAAAAGTCCTGGGCACTAGTTAAATCATATTCGTCCTCAGTTTAAGTTATTTAAAGTTATTTTATATTTGATTTTTAATTTTTCTAAATTCCTGTACTTTTTTTTAAATATATAGCTTCAATAAGCTAAACTGCTGTTAAATGAAATTCTTGGCTTGCTGGAAAGGATCATCTCTGAGGAGATTTGCATCTCTCCAGCAAAGAAAATTCAGTAAGTTTTTCATACCAAGATAATTATGTTGCCCGATGTAATTATGATGTGAGGCAATGTGGTACCATGTAATCTGGTATAATGTCCTATAACGTGGTCAGCGCTCAGCAACAATGATGGCAGCCAGTTGACATCATACTGTCAGCACTGGCCAGTATGCCATGAAAATCATGCAGGCATACTTTTACAGCCAACAGTGGCTTTAACAGCTCTGAGTAAGTGTCCTTGCCCCTGCCCCTACCTTCGGTGAGTCTCTTGCCATGGTTAAAACTGATGAACAAAATCAAAACTGCTCAAAACAGCACAAAGAAGATGTGAGCCCACATCTTGCTACATATACATTTTCCAACAAGTTCATCCTCCCTTATGCATTCTGCATTAGGTACTAAAGTGTAATTGTTGATAGCAAGATTGAACCAGACATGTACATATATATTGTATATGTATGTGTGTATATATATATAGATATATATATGTAATACACTACAAAACTACAGTACAATACTAAGTTAATACCAGGAAGAAGAGAGGCTACAAGTTACAAATTTGAATTACCTTCTTGTGTAACAGGAACTATTCTGGTAGATGAATGATCTTCAAGCTTGATACTCAGAAAATGATTTCTGAGCCCCAGACAGGGATCGAACCTGCAACCTTCTGATGACCGGTTAGATGCTCGAACCATTGAGCTACCGAGACTCAGATATATCAAAGACTCAGATATATCAAATTTGCACCTTAGCTCACCATCTGAGTCTCGGTAGCTCAATGGTTCAAGCGTCTAACCGGTCATCAGAAGGTTGCGGGTTTGATCCCTGTCTGGGGCTCAGAAATCATTTTCTGAGTATCAAGCTTGAAGATCATTCATCTACCTTAATATATCCAAGCTCTCACGTTTCTCAAACCTCAGGAACTATTCTGTTTAGCATTTCATAAAATTAGATTATTATCTTGGTCACATGGCATTTGAACAGGGCAAAACTTCACCTAGTCACTTCAATGTGCTGTAACATTTTGGTGACACAAATTATATTTTCTCTAGACAAACAAAAATACTCAGTGTACCTGTTGGGAGCTTTCTCTGGAGATGAAACACAGGCTGGAGTTGGTATTCTTAAGTTACCTCAGTCAGTGAATGATTCCTTATCAAAGGTCTTTCTGATAATTGCTATTTAAAAAAATATTGATTTTAGGAGTATATCAAAGTGATTGATCAAAAAGTTTGTTACAAGTCAATTTACTGATCTGCAGTTTTTAAAATTCAGTTTAGCCAACTTTCTTGTGGCTATGGTTTCACAGTTATCTCCACAAACAAACAAAGTTTGAAAGTATCAGGTGTGAACAGAAATTCACAACTTGGCCAGCCTTCATCTGAATTAAATGGTGAGTCAGTCGATCATTGTTAAACCAATGTCAGTGCTTTTACTGTACACAAAATATTATCACTTCCTATCACTATTGATTTACATATCAATAACATTCAACCAGCTGATGCAAACTGTAAATATTTATTTATACAGGTATTTTATTTGTCAATGATTCATTTGCATCCATTCTTTTGTGAATTTTGAACTGTTTGTACCTTTTAGCTGGTCATTCAAAATACATATTGTTCTTTCTATCATTCATCAGTTCATCAACTATTTTAATGTCATTTTTTCTTAGTCTTACATGAATTCAAAGAAATACAATTACCTTTGACCAATACTGACTCCATGATACTGGACGTATCATGTGGAAGACTGCACACAGTTGTATCTACTAGTGAAGGGTGTACGTTTCATCTGATTTATTTGTCTTAAGATCTTTTCATATATAACTGACTTTTCTACTGTTTAAAATTTGTACAATCAAATCTGTTTAAGTCGATCATGCAGAGGTCTTTAATAACATGACTTATCTTTTTCTCAAGTACCTGTTAAATTATTTTCTATTACTGGTACATGTAATTTAAAGTAATAATTGAACAGCCCTCTTGTGATAATATTCCCTTCATTTTCTTAAAAAACTGTGTCACATTGCCACCATGATCAATTATCAACTCATAGAGATAATTCCTTAATTTGCTTCAGTATTTGCAGCTGGGTGTAATAGTCTTGGACAGTGTGGGCTGGGTGACATCCAAGAAACTCAATGCTTCACAAGGATACCTTGGTCCAGTCAAATTTCACTTAAAAAGGTACGGTATGCTAACATTGGGAATGAAATCAAACAAAGCATTTTTTCAGGTGAATAGTAAGTAATATTTTTGTTTTGTTTTGTGAGGCAAAACAAATCCAGAGTATGTGCCTAACCCATGAGTTCTGGTTTTTAATTTCATCAAAATAATCATGAGATGAAAATTGACTTAATCTAATTGATGGAAAAATAACCTCCCAATTCTGTGTTGGAGTCACTTTGATGTAAACAGAAAAGCTCCTCAGGGCGATTAAGTGAAAATCATTGTTTGATTGGAAGCCATTGTAACTGGAATTTTCAAAGTGTTAAATTGTTGCAAAATTTATTCTGCTAGGTTGTGTGTGGACTTGATCACACTTTGCTGTTGACCCATGATGGTGATGTTTGGTCTTGTGGTTGGGGAGCTGATGGACAGACAGGTAGAAATTTGACAACCAGAAGTTGGTATAAAAAATATCTAAAAGGGGAGGTAGTGGAGGTGACTGTGGGAGCAACAGTTGTTCACTAAGGTGAAAGTTGAGATGAAACCAGAGATAGGAGGATAGTGACAAACAGACTTGCAGCAAATGTAGAGTTTGAGGGACATACAGAGATAAGCAGTAGGACAGGTGGAGAGAGTACAAGAAAGGTAGACTGAGGGAGATGTAGAAGGGTAGAACAGGAGGTTGAGATAGAGGTAGGCATAGGAACATGGGTTAAGATTAGCAGTGGGGTAAGGATGGAGTTGGAGATAAGGGTGGAACTGGAGGAAACAAGGCAAAGGTATTTTAGAAACTGGGGTAGATGTTTGAGTACAGATAGGTGTAGGGGCAGAGTAGGATAGAGATAAAGGTGGAGGTGGAGGTGGAGGTGGAGGTGGAGATAGGGGCAGAGCAAAGAGTAGTGATAGATCTGGGAGCACAGGCAGGGGTTCAGGTAAAGGCAGGATTAGAAAAAAGCAAGGTAGAGGTAAAATTAGGGGTGTAGGTGGGAGGCAAGGTGATACAAGTGCTGGAGATAAAATTAGGGGTGGGTGTTGAGTTGGTGGTGGAAACATAAGTAGAATTGGAGGCAGGAGTATGGGTAAGGATATAGATATTAGTGCAGATGGAGTGGGAGATGGGTAGAGAGACAAAAAGAAGAAAACAGGAAGACAAATGGAGAGGAACAACAATAAAGGAGATGGGTAGAGAAATAGCAAAAAATATAGAGAAAAATGAAGAATAAGACATAGAAGTAAAAAATTTGAGTAATGGAATGGTTATAGAGATGCTACACAATAAACTAGTCCTAATGTTCAGTTTTGTATAAGTTCACTAAGGCACTGATCTTTAGGTTTAGGTCATACAGAGGAACAGGAAATTTTTGCCCTAGTCAAAGGAGGATTAGAAGGTGTCCAAGTTAAAAAACTTGCCTCCAGAGCAGACTCATCGCTTGCCTTATCAGGTACAGGTTGATAAATGTACTACAAAAGCAGGTGAGTTTACCTGCTGTCAGAAAGTGATTACCTTCTTTAACCTATTAAGGGCAGGGACCCCACTCTGCTGAATAAAACTATCTGGCAATAGCCAGATTACTTGTGTGTTTACTTGCTTCTTGATGGGTTAACCTCTGTTTTGTTTTTTTAGATTGTGGCATGGTGTTTTCTTGGGGCAATTCTGAGTACAGTCAACTGGGATTTCCAACAGAGGATACCCTGGTTTGTAGGGAACTTCTGCTTTTCTTGCTATGTGATACAACAATAACTAGTGTAGAAAGACAAAGTGCAACTAAATGTGAGAGCTTGGGTTAGACCAGTTCTTGAGAAATAAATGGGACTCTTGGCAAACTCTGACTTGGTATTCATGTTGCTTATTTGTTGAGATTTACAAATATTTATACACAAAACAGAATGTCAGATGACAGGATTTATAAATGAAGTTTGCATACATGAAACCTGAAATGTTATTAGAAAGCAAACAGTTATAAATCTTTCTTAGATTGCAACACCAACGAAACTTTCTGACCTTGAAAATGTCATTGACATTGCCATTGGCGGTTCCATTGGGCTGGCACTAACAGGTGTGAAACCACATTTTGTTCTTACCAGATATGTTGTCTAGAAATGTGGGAAATAAAATATTGAAGGTTAAATGATGGGGTTAAAATTTAAGCGATGTATTTTATTTAACAAGTTGAAACATGAAGTGCATATTAACCCTTTAACGCCTGAATTTTTTTTCTTTTGTTCTATGTTCTCTCTGTTTTTCTGTTGTTCTCTCACTGGTTCTTTTGTTATGAGGTGTCGGATATATCAGACACTGAGCGTCAAAGGGTTAAACTGGGCAGCCCTGATTAGGAAATCGTTGGAAGTTGACATAAGCGTGAAATATAACGAAATGTCCAATTTTTTATTCATTTATGTTTTAAATTGAATAGGAATTTTTAGTTTTGTCTTCAAAAACTAGAAGTTTCAAGCTTACAAGTTGAAGTAAAGAGTTAAAAGGTTGGTAAACGCCGTGACTGGTCGCAAAGAATTTTCTCCCTTTCAGAACACGTTTCCTTCTCTGATGAGGGGCCTTTGCTCGAAACGATGGAATCCCTTGCGATCAATCAGGCCAGTTACCAACTTTTGACTTTTTTACCTTATCTGACACTGTCTATGCAGTATCCTGTTTTGATACCATCATGAGTTTAACTCTGTGTATGGCTCTGCTCTTACGACGTTACAGATTTTAGATTCGTGGTTCAAACATCTCCGGAAGTTGCGGAAATCTCAAACTTTTCAAAGTATTTATTCTGTGTATTTTCTGCGATTCAAGCGGTTAAGCTTCAAACCGAAGGACCTGAAAAACCGTTAACTTTGACCATGACTGTTTTCATACCCTGTGGATTGTTTGAAATCAGATATTCTATGACTGTTCGTATGACGTTGTTAAACTAGAACTCCACAAGTAACATTATTTTACTGCCTGAAGTTCCGACTTGTTTTATGAAAACCTCTCAGTTTGTCATGCGTTGATTTCGTCTTGTTATAGGTGGAGGCGAGGTGTTTAGTTGGGGTTATGGTTTACTAGGTAACAGTTCGGAAGCCAGCATCAGCACATCTCCACAAAAAGTAACTTACTTCGATGAAATTGGTGAACTCGTAGAAAGTATCGCTTGTGGTCTAGATTTCTGCGTCGCATTAACAGGTTCGTTCTGTCTAAATGGTGATAGGTTGCTGAGTGCTTCATGAGTAGTTTTTCTTCGAAATAGCAACGTTCGACCCTTTCCCGTCCATACCTGACTTTTTAATTTTACTCTGGCTAACGCCGGACGAGTTTACTGGTGAAAGGTAGACGTCTAGAACAGGAAAGGGTTAAAAAGTTGGTGTACTGTGACAATACGAAGGCAAGAAGCTAAAATTTCAAGCGGAGGCCCTTCATCACGCTGAAAGGCGTACACTTTAAACGTGGGATGAAAGTTTGTTTTGTACAAGCCCTCGTCTGTTTCAAGTTGATGCTTTTCCTACCATCTGCCTCTCTTTTTTCTCTACAATTTCTTACTTCACTTCAACTCTTTCTTCATTTTCCTCTCCTTACCTAATCACATCCTAACACAAGCCTCTTTCCTACACTCATTTTTCGGGGAAGCGCTGACTCTGCCTATCCCTCAATGAAATCACAGTTAACCAAATGTGCTCAAGTACGCGAATTTTAAGGAGTTATTCTTCTCTTCACTGTTGCCACAGAGAATGGAAAACTGTACACTTGGGGAAGACTGGGACGTGCCAAAAGTGCATGGATTCCGAACCAGGTATGGTTCTTGTGTGTACATCTAAGGTCGCTACCACGAAAAGGTTAACGATTTTACGTAGAAATCCTCTATGTATATTACTTCTAGATGCCTTAGGACTAAGTGAGGCGACTATCTCGCACAGTTTCATGGACTTGTCTTGTCCAACTTGAGGTTTCTTCTCTGTAGCTGTTCTGGTATTATATCACCAGTTAGATTGCAAAGAATTGGCCACAGGTGGTATATATATACATGGATTTTAGTAGCTGTACGTGCATGCCTGCTCTATACGGGCTAATCATCATGGGCTGTGTATATTTGACCTTATGTGATCCCTGATTTCTATGGACTCTCTCGATCACCTCGAGTAAAATGTTGTTGGGGAAAGCCCCCCTGAGGAACACGACTATTTCTAACGGTTATTCTCCTTTTAGGTTGCTATTCCATCAAAAGTTGTTCGCATAAGCGGTGGCGTTGACCATATGGCAGTTATAACTGAGAGCTAGTTGTTCCGATATCGCAACAAGAAACAGGATAAAATCAAATGCGAAAAACTAAAGGAGACCTAGCAATAAGCTATAACAGCTCGAAAAACTAGTGCCGTGTGTTTTTAAGAAGTATGTAAAGGAAAAGCCACACCACGAAAATTGGAGAGGAAACTACAACGATGTTCCCCATCAGGGGCTCACAAAACGTTCGAGCAAATACCTTGAGAGCATGCGCATTAATGTACTGTTTTAAATAGGTGAATTCCGACATTTTCGCACGTCTGTCCTGTTATTCAAGAATTCCAGGAAAAAAAACCTAGTTCTCAAAAATGTACCTAAATTCTAGTTTTTAAATTTCTTGACCATCAGTTCTTGTGCCACAAAGAAATTTCTGTAAATTTACCGAATAAAGGTAAATTTATAGTAAAACGATATTTAAATAAAATGGATTACAGTAGTTTGTTGAGAACTTTTCCAAGAACAGCACTTTTGACTATAAAGTAGTCTTACAGTATACTGTGAAATAGTATGGTAGATTTTTCAGTTAACCTCCCCGAAACTTTCAACAGTATATCCGGTCTTTGTACAAACGCCCTAGGATGTATTTCCCCGGAAAGCGGAGTATTTTCTGATCTTTATGACTGAAAGGTTAATGAAGTAAAAACGTGTTATGAAAAATGTTATGTGAGTTAAGCACAAAGTAATTGCGGATAAAATGAAGATGGTTATCATCTAATTGTCTCTGATATGGTGAACGTTGACACCGGTATTTCACACTGTTACATTCAGGTAAACCAGGTTAACCTTTGTGTGCGTGAATACTTCTTCCCTTCGTCTTTTGTGCTCTTTTTTCTTTTGGTTCTTTCAATTGTAATTTGCTGTTGTGCAACAACCGCGCGTAGGAAAGGGTTAAAGCCATTTATAACATGCTAAATTTGAATTCGGAACTTTGGTAAACACAAGCCAACCCAAAATAACGAGGTAGCTAGCACGTGCGAAGAAGGGTAACTCAAGAGTTCGTATTTACCGTGTCATCGCACGCTGTTGTCTCTGTTCAAACACATATTAACCATAGATGTACAATTGACATCAGTCCCTCAACAGCACTTAATAAAGTTGTCAAAAACAATTTGTTTAAAACATAATCTCATCCGCATTTTTGTCTGATTTTGCAAATAATAAGCATAAATCTTGCTCCGTAATAATTTACAAATATTAATTAAAAATAATTGGTTTTCTTGATATTTGGCTTGGCTTTGCCTAAGCAATCCCAACTCTCTAGACCTCTGCAATAAAACATTAAAAATGCAATCCACGGTCTGTTCCAGAAATTGTTTGGTGTTTAAAAACGCTATCTACGATTGATTTCTGAGCAACATGAATTAATTATCGAAAAGATCGTTTACAACTGACACCTGAAGAATGTAAACTGAATATTTAAAATGCATTTTAAGATCATTCAGAATCTTCTTTAGTAACAAAAAAGGTTTCCTCATAATATTTCCACGGCTCTCTGTATATAAATAACATAAAAATGTGCACTGGCTGTGTTATCTTTCAAGCTTCGCGAAATTTTTGGGTTTTTTTCTTTCACTTTAAGATTGACGTTGATGAAAAGCTTTTCCTCGAAACATCAGTTTTTTGATTTCTCATTTCGACATTTGACTACTTTCTACCTGTGTAGCTTCGATTCCGATCTTTTGTATTCCCGAACTTACAAATTTGCTGCGGTTCCCGCTGATCTGTTTCTGATAAACTACGGTTTGTCATAAAACTTTCCAGTACATGTACTTCAAACAACGGATACATACATAGAGATAATATCGTTGAAAGTGCTGATCCTTCAGTGAATTTCTGACCATTTTGGCTGCAGAAAAACAGAAACTATGACACAGTCATGCATAAGTCCAATGTTTCCTTTTTTTTTAAACGTATAGACAAAATATATGAACGATAGGATCAGCCGAAATGCATAGAGAGAGATTAGCGCAGATGAGAAGCCAAGCGGCAGTCTCACTGGAATAAAAGTTCACATGATGAAATACTATTTTGGAAAACTGAGGAGAATGAAACTCCCTTTTCCGATAGTGCTAGCATAAGAAGTTTGTGATTTCGCTGCACACATACTAAGTATTCCGCACTTCTGTCTAGGTTATACCTATTTTATGATTTCAAAGCTATTAGTTCACCTTAATGCTAATGCACCTGTCCCTTGCTTTATTAGTAAAATGGCAAATGAATTTAAATCCAGTATTAAGTAAAGTGCATTTCATACCTAACACAGCACAAAAATTGTACTAAAAAAAGGAAAGCGTCAGAGTCTACCAATCTGTTTTGTTTGTCCTAACTTCTGGAATTTTCCATTGCATTTATATATACAAAAGAGGCTTTGCAATTTGTCGATCACGTGTCTTGTCTGAGACCGCCAGCAAATTGCTCTAAAACCGTCCATTAGGTATACAATCATTTGCAAGTACAAATCCCAAAAAGTTTGAAACAGACGCGATGAAGAAATGTTCCTTCAAGAATCGACTGAGTCTTCGACCAAGTTAATTTCAATAATCCACTTCCAAGATTATAAGAAACGCATCGAAAGACAAGTCTAACTTCAAGGATTTGTGCCGTTTGTGTGTGAGCAATCAAAAGCGGACGACGGCGAGCTAATTATGTAAACTACGCCGTCAATAAAATGTTTAAAATATATAGTTTTCATGTCAACTTAGCGGAACTGTCAAACATTACTCGTAATTACCGCGACATCGTGTCTTGCAGTAGATTATTCCATGTACAAGGTACAGAGACGTTGACCTGAAGAGCGAAAGTTAAACGATGATTTGGCAACCGGTACGTTCTCCTAGTTTTCTTTCCTTTTATAACTCATAATCAGTAAATGTTCATTCTCTAGTTTGGTCACGACGACCAGCAGTCATTTGCTGGTGTTAAATGCGATGGGCAGACTTGAGATTGAGTTGGTTGACCGCCGTAAGAAGCGAGTGATTTCAGCCTTGGGAAAATATGTTACAAAAATGAAAGAATCTCATCCAGTCGTGATAGCTAAACTTGTACTGAAAAAAAAAACCAAAAAACAAAACGCCGCATCTTTCCACAATGATGCATTTTATGCATCATCATAGGCTTTTTTATCAAGGACTTAAAGCGGAAATATATGAAAACGATGTGTCGTACATTCGCCCTCCCGTGTAAAGGCTAGCAATATAAAGTTGATTCTTCGAACGACACTAAAACTGTTACCTTAAAATCTACAAACACATGTTCCCATGTCTCCTGATGTGCTTCACTGGGTAACTCGCGAAAGGTCCAATCAACAGCATTAACAATTCGTCTGTATCATTTCAACTGCGATAAAAAAAAAAGAAAATTAAAAACAAACAATTACAAACTTTAAAATAAACTTGGGTTTCTTTAATTGTCTTGTCAAAGCAGACGCTTAGTGCGTACCATACATAAATAAAGGTAAACGTACGAACTCTATAAGGAAGTTCGATATATCGAGTGCTTCAAAAACAAAACAGTTGTTGAAGATGTCCTCACTGACGCAATATTTGGAAATCAACGAGGGCTGAACTAGACATAAGCACATCCACACACACCTATATACATATATATATACATATATATATATATATACAATTATACACCAGTACCCACATACACAGATTTACATAAATGCACACACCTTTATCGTTTTGAATTACTATTCTCAGGCACCTGTGCCCCAGAAATTCTCATCCATAAACCATATCCACGGTCAAGTGACAACCTGGGCTCAGTTTCGCTTTCTACGCCAAAATTATATCCTCTTTTTTCGCTTTCCTTTCCCACAAGCAATTACTTCATCGAAACAGCGTTAAAAACTGACGTGTAGATTTGTGAATCTCAAAGGATGTTTAATTCATTCAGTGAAGAAATCGCGCAGGGGAGAAGATATGTCGTAATTACTGGTACACATGTCAATTCTTTTTTTTTTTTTTATGTAACTAATTCCCTCAAGTGCTTTGCCCTCGATGCCGAGTATTCGTTTCTCTTTATCAAACACGCATATATATATTCACGTGCACAAATCTATGTACATATATTGCTAAAAACTGTTCTGTCGTTCCTGTAGAATGTCTCTTGCATGATGAAGGATTTATTGGTATAGATGTGAATTTTTAGGTGATTGTTTATTTCATCAGATCCCCAATGTTTCTAGGATCAGCCCCATTGACGAGGCGGGTGATCCTAGAATCGAGCGGGATTTAATGAAAGGCTTTTATAGTTTATTTTGCTTATTGAATCTGGTTTGTTTTTTTAAAAACTGTGGAGGAGGATAACAAAAGCCTTTAACAGTAACAAACACGTTTTGGAGAACAATCCAAGGAGACAATGACCGAACGAAACAATGTTCGAAAAAATGGAAAATGTTTCGCGTAAACAAATTTGTCCTATTTAAGCTCTCAAGTCCAAGAGAATTAGTCAGTAGTTTAGTTTATTTGTAGTTTCATGTACTTCTAAACGAGTTTCACGTCATTTCATTACGATAATGGAGTGACGTTGTCAAGAAAAAGATGATGTACAGGTGGGATTAATATTTTATATTTACTTAAGTAAATTATTTAAGATACTTAAAGTAGTTGATGCTCCCAGTTTACGTGTATGTCCTGTTCGAGTGATTCGATTACTTCTTTTTTTTCTCTGTATTCGGCTTGGGTTTTTACAATGAAAAAAAAGCTCACATTTAGTGTATAAAATTATGTAAGTGAAATTTCTTGGTCTGTCGTCCATTTCAGATTTCTCAAGCTTTCCCATTGTTCAGTTTTAGTGAGTTCCCCGAATTTATGAAGTTGCATGTGCCGCATTTAGGTTCCTCCCACCTTCTTCGGAGACATTTTAGTCTCTGTGAGCAAAAATTCAGCCTGTGTTTATGCGTGCAGCGTAGATAAACACAACAAGGGAGGCCTTTCAATGGAATTGGGAAGGTAAGAATTAAGTTCGAAAGGAATTTCCTCGGATGAGACATTTTTAAATTTTAAAATAAATGAAAGTGCCCAGCACAATGCACGGAATAAAGCCATAATCAGATAACATAAAGTTTCATTTAGTGCACCAACGTTTCATCACGTTATGCGATATCGTCAGAGTATGGATAAAATGACAGTTGACAATGAATAAATAGATCACTTATGTGTATTATATTACATTATGTTTAGCAGTAGGCATTCTTAACCCAAATTTCCGACTTCTGAATACCTTGTAATATAAATTCATCAAAGCTATCTATCTATTCATTCTAAATTTTCATTTTATTCATACTCTGATGACGTTGCGTGACGCAACAAGATGTAAGTGCACTTAATAAAACTTTATTTTATCTTATTATGGCTTTAATCCGTGCATGTATCGTGCTGGGCACTGATAGTTATCCTAAGATTACGATTTTAGCCTGGCTTCTCGCCTGCTACGGGAGATTTTCTTTTTTGCGCCCATTTCAAGAATCAAGATGGCGGATACTTACCGTAAGAACCTGAGAACTATTCACACTTTCGTTACATTATAACTGAACATGTCCTCCCGCCTAAGATCATTCAACTGCCAAAGATACAGGTGTGCGCGCGCACACACACACACGCACGCACACTCACACACACACACACACACACACATATGTATGTATATATATATATATATGTATATAAGTTGATTTTTGAGGATTGTATGATTTTTTAAGTTTATGAGGAGCAGACTCTTGAAGCATATATATATACGTAGGTATCTTATCACCTTTGACAAGGGCCATTTAGTTCCCATCAGTCCCTGATAAATTTCAAGGTGACGAGGCTGACCAAGTCAAAATAACAGCGTACCTTACCTGACATGGTTTAAACACACTTCCACACATATCTTTCAATAATCTCAACACGTATCTTTTTCTTACAGTCCAGCTCAGTCAACAAGACGACGGACCCAGTGCATCAAACGATAGCCATGCACCACCAATGCGGAGCAGTTCATGAACTTCCACTCGCTACGGCCATAATAGGCGGATTCCTGACCTTCCTGGGCCTTCCTGCCAATTTGATAGTAATCCTGGTCGGACGAAAGGCAAAAACGAAGTCAACACTGATATACTTGCTGCTCAACCTCGCGCTTACGGATATCGTCAACTTGCTTGCTACCGAGACATTTCTTGTATTCGAAATCATTTCGCATCCAATCTGGGGCGTCCACTTGGCGTTCGTGCGCTCAATCCTTATTCCGAACAACGTAGCTATATTCACTTTGGCAACTGTTGCTATGGAGAGGTACAACGCTCTTGTTCGGACCATGGATCCTATCGCAAAACTAAACCACAAGCGACTTCACATTGTTATTCCTTTGATGTGGTTCTTCGCCTTGGCGTTCGATCTACCACCCATCATAATCACACTGGTCCACCGCGTATCCCATTGTGACTCCCCGAATGTCAAGTTCACGTGGCAAACATTTGAACTGGTCTACAAAGTAGTATCTCTCCTAGTTTTTCACGCTATTCCTCTGGTAATATACGGTTACTGTTACTCCAAGATTATCAAAGGCTTGTTTGTTGACCGTACTGTCCTTGGTGGGAAGAGTTTTCCAAATGCCGAAGCCTTGGATGAGAAAAAAACATTGGTTCGTACAACGATTTCTGTCACTGTTGTGTTTATCATCTCTTGTACGAGTGCTACCGTCGGTCTTACAGTGAACTCATTTGGGAAGGAGGGAGATGTTCTGCCGAAGCATTACCACTCGTTAGTGTTACTCCTTAAGTGTCTATCCTCGACAGTAAATCCTTACTTGTACTGGCTGCAGAGTCGAAAATTCAGAGCCGAAGTTAAGCAGTTGTTTACATGCAAGGCTGAAAATGAGCACGAAGGAAGAGTCCAGTTTCTACAAACCATTGAATGAAAATGCCATGATGGCTCAATTCTGTTTCGCCTCGGTTGACAGGTCAAAAGGAATTCAAAGTGACAAAAATATTGATGCAACAAAAGCGAGAAATGAGGACGATGGAAGAGTTAAATTCCAAGAAATTATTAAACAAATAATTTTAAAACAAATTTCCGTTTTTGTATTGATTGACGTCTTTACACAAAGACAAACAATGACACAGATCATAACGACGTACTATAGTAGAGCGAGAAACAAACTCCGAAAAACAACATCTTGAAGACTTAAGGTTTAACTAAATACAAGACGAATGTAGACGGTAATATTTCGACCTTATTTCAAAGTCACTGGGTTTTGGCAATGACTTTGAAATAAGGTCGAAATATTACTCTTTACATTCGTCTTGTTTTTACTTAAATCTTAAGTCTTCAAGATGTTGTTTTTCGGAGTTTGTTTCTCGTTCTATTTCCTTAAATTGTCGGCTGGTAATGGCTTCTGGTACCATAGTAGGAGGCGACAAAATTACATACAGGGATGCTGCTAAATTCTCAAAGGAACTTTAGATCACAACAAACAAGGGAAATGTTACAGTTTAGTGAGATAAACTTCAAGGCCTTTAGAAATGTCTACCGAATAGCCTAACTATCTGGTAGTTCCTTGACTGAATCAGAAAAAGAACGTCATGTTTGGCTGCGTTAACTCCTATTTGATGAGGAGAATGAGCTAAATTTAATAAAAAGTTCTAATCTTCATCTTTTTCCGTAATCCTGTGTGTATAACAGCGTGAAAAGAAGCCCAGTCAAGTAATGTCCAAGAAGTATGTTTTCCTGTTGGTAAACCTTTACTATCGCAATGGTGTACGATTTTCTTCTGCAACGTTGGAGCCTAAATGTGCTTGCAGACCTGTTTTGAAAAAACATCGAGCCGTTGGATCATGTCCTCAAACTTACAACCAAACACAGAGGTGGAATAAGTGAGTTAAACTGTCAGTCTGTTAAATTGGAGCAATGATACAGAATAGAGAGCCGCGTCGGAGTGGTGAACAATGTTTAGAAAGTCAAAAAGGGCAGGAAATTGCCAGAACTCACCAGATGGGAAAACAACATTCTGGACGAAGGTCTTTCAGTTTCTCACCTCCTAAATTTTTGCAGTTCCTCGCCCTTTTTGGCTTAAAGTTTATTAAAACCCTGTTTACACTGCAACGTTTTGGGCACGGCACAGCAAATTAGCGTTGCGGAGATCTACATATACAGAGGTGCTCGGCACGGCTAAATTTTCAGGCACGGGTACCCTGCAAATTTTAAGAAGTGCGCACCGTTTACACTGTGAAAATCATCCGTGTCGTGCTCAAAAATAGAGGCACCCGTGTCTCTATTTTCTATTGTCTCTCCTCTGGCCTCAAAAAGGGCAAGTCTCCATCAACCACGTTGTTATAAACATAAAATGATATTGATGTTGCTTATATCAATATCATTTTATGCAATTTTTAAACTTAATGACATTTTTACGTAATATACGCAGTGGTGGATCCAAGGGGAGGAGTTAGGGGGTTTAACCCCCCCCCCTTGAGCCACAAAACAATGTGGGGATTTCTTACCATAATCTCTTTGTTTACATAATAAACTTGACTTGTATCTTTTTTTTCTTTAATTGTGCGCTTTATGTAAGTGATAAAGGAACCACCACCCTTTAAAAAGCTAGAATAACCAAAGGCCTGGTTGACTATCCCCTCTTCTCAAAAACCTGGAACTCCAGCTGGCCTGGCAAATCCCCCCTTTCCGCAAAATCCTTGATCCGCCCCTGATACACGAGAAGGAGTGTTTGATCAGACGTCCAAACACCGAGAAGTTTGTTGAACAACGAGGTAATAGTCGAGTTTTTTGTCCACCGACTTTGAGGTATTTTGATATCTTTTACCTCAAACAAGAGGAACACACAGACTTGAATAGAAAGGAATATCAAGATGTCGTTTACGAACGGGGTCAATGGAGTTCAGTCGACTTGTGATCATGCCATTGCACATTTTATGACGTGTTTTACTTCGTTTATGAATGAAGAAAATGTCCCGCGGCAGTCAAGCGCTCCGCCTCTGTCGAGCTTTGCCTCACGTTTCAACCAGGGTGAACAGACCTGAAGAAGATGCCAGGGGTTTCTGGGAGACAATAAAAGAGGAACGGTGATATACTTGTCAGAGTCAATATTGTTCGAACAATAGGACACCAGCATTTAGTCCACAGGTTCACCGGCCTCACTTCTTCTTTCCACGTTCAAGTTCTGACCATAATTTTCTCAAGATAACGAAAAACACACTCAAGTTAACCAGGAATTAAAACCTCAATTCTGGGCACTAATTTTAGTACAAGAGACGGGAGATATTGTCACGTTTTCAAACCAGAACTAACGAAGGTAAGATGTGATGCGACTTAGCAGCTTGAGGCAAGATGCCTTGCAACTGTGGGATCGGTCGCTCATGAGCCCAGCGCAGCGGAAAATTTGGCTCTCCATGCACGACCATATGTGGGGAGCGTTATCTACTTTTTAAACAGCCATACGTGCAAGCTAATTAAATTTTGTACGCTTAGAAATAACTTATCCACTTAATAGGTAGCTGTCACGACTTTGAAAATCAGAATTAAGTTCGTTGCTCTCTTTCAGATCCTTCCAAGCCAACTGGGCTGACAGGCGACCGAGAACTTTTGTCCACTTTCACTGGCCTTGTGGGCCTAGGTAGGTCACTTAGAGATGTTGGCCGGTCTGCCATCGCCAGACATGATGGCGAGTATGAACACCTTGGAACAATTATACTTGGCTTTAGTTGACTAAGTAGTCTGTCTGGAATTGAGTTGCATCGGTCACTGAACTTGCATGTAAACAATGTTGAACTCGTATCGATGCTTTTACCATGGACTTATCACGAGCTTTTCATTTGCAAGGCTCAGCAGCCAAGTCGAGTAGATTTGTGTTTGATGTTAACCAAAAATCCCAGGAGCCTTGGGTTGTATTGCAAATCTCTTTTTTTCGGGGGGAATACTGTGTCAGGATTAATTTCTAATTCAGGTCCTAATTTTGCGCGCCGATGGCGAGATCCCAAAAAGTCATCGTGTTTATTTTTTGGAATTTAGTCGACTGCCAGGCTAAGCGGACCATATAGTAAACAACGGAAGTTATGTACTCGGTCAATGATATTAAGACCCCGTTCACACGATACCGATACGAAACTGCACCGGTATCAAAATATCACGGTACGAACCTGTTCACACGATTACGGTTTCACATTACGGTTTCACATTACGGTTTCAACTCGTTACGGTTAGCATTACGGTTTCATGACTTTTCATACCGGTACCGTGTGAACGCAAGGCCTAACCGTAATAATTTCGTTACGGTTTCATTTCGTACCGGTATCGTGTGAACGGGGTCTAAAATAGGATACTGCGTAGACAGTGTGAAATAAGTTAAGGTACAGGGTTCATAGGTTGATAACTGCCGTGACTGATCGCAAAGAATCCTAACGTTTCGAGCAAAGGTCCTTCGTCCGAGAGTGAAATGTGTTCTAAAACAGGATCTATTCGGGATCTATTCATTATCTACTCAGGTTGACTCAAATACTCAGTTCATGATTTAGTATTCTTAATTACCCGACTTAACTAACTTATGGAAATTATTTCTCATCACATGATTTATTCAATTTTCCAATTTCTGGGACTTCAATGACATAAAGGCAAAGAAACATCTTAATTTAAGGTTAAAATCTGATATATTTATACATACATATTAATAACATTAAAAACTACTATATCATATTTGTCTATGACGTATACTAAAAGACTATTTTAAAGAATAGACCAAGTGAAGACAAAGAACCTTTTTCGAAGACCGTTTCAGCTGAGCATTGACATCCTTTTCAATGATAATATCAGTTGAAGCAGAATAACACCAGCTGTTAGTCGCCAGGTTTACGACGTTTGATAAGCCAATGACTGACTAAAATTTTGTGGCCGCAATTTCTCACTTTGATCAACATGCAAGTGCTGATAAGAAATTTTTCTCTCAATCTTGGAAAAAAATCACTGAAATCATCAAGAATCTAAAACATCAATTCAAGGCAATAACGTCAGAAATAACAGACAAAGAGTGAAGTAATATTTCTTAGACTGACTGCCAGGCACACGGCTGACACAATGCAATCGTTTTGGCATCGTTCAAGACTGCCAGTATGTATTTTCGGTTTTGACCAATACTGCCGGAGAAGGAAACGTTGTGCGAACTACTGCTTTCGCAGACAAAAGGAGAACGCCACTGATCGAGAGTGATGTTCATGGTAAATTTTCGACGCAAAATCTCAGAAATAACATACTCCAAGCTTTACGCTTTGCGACATTAGCACATGAATGAGCAGTTAGATCATGCTTCCTTGGCTAGTCCATTACCGGTTTCTCAATATCAGAGGTGGTGAAAAACAATGCGCTAACAGAAATGGAAAAAAAAAACAAACCAAAAAACAAAAAAAAAACCAAAAAAAAAACAGATTCCGAAAAATATCGTCCTTAATTTTTGATTAAACTTAAAAAATATGGGCAAAAAGATATTGACAACGTATTGACCGAGCGTGAGGTCTGTACAAGTTAAATATCGGACCGATGATTTTAAGTCTACGTGCAAAACACAGAGGTTAATAAGAAGTTGATTATATAGCTTTACTTCAAATAAAAGCTTGCCAACTTCACCTTCACTTTGTTTGGTTAGTTTTCCTTTTCTGATTGTTCGTAACACAATTTCACTTCATATTTTGTCAAAAATTTTAATTCTTATTCAACATAAGCAAGGCTTTTTTAAATTTCTCCCTCTGAGCTGGCAATATGGGATATCCGACCACTTATGAGCCAATGAAATTGTAGGGTTTCCGTATTCGAACTGCTTGCTGCTACAGCCACGAATATAACAAACGGTAATATCTCGAATTTATTCCAGTGTCGTCATCAAACAAACTAAACAGAAGCGTGCAAGGAGACCACAAGCATTTTAGTTGTTTTAACACGAGTTTCAGAAGACAATAACTGACCCATTTATGTGAGTACAACGGCGCGTCTTGAGTTAGATGCACAGTTTACGTACGTGAACAAGAGACAGGGAAGATGTTCTTGCCTCAATTATGGGTTTATACAGTTGACAAGAACGTGGACACGTGATCTATTAAGCTCTTTTAAATTATGAGGGTTCCCAGCTGGGCTGATCTGCTTGATGAAAAGAGAAACTGAGTTGTTCAACAGAAGACACTTTATTCAGCAACCTGTCTCCTACATATTTGTTCACTTCCAAACGAGAAGACCAACTCAAGTGACTGGTAAATTACAGGAGGTAAGGCGGGATTTAAAAACACCACGATGCGGTTAAGGGGCTGATTACATGAGGCCGGTACGAATTCAAACTGCCACCAAAGTGAAAATTTTCTGAAGTGTTTACATGAGACTGGAATGAAACTAAAGCCATGTTCTTGCAAACATTGCAGTCCGCATTCCAAGTTTTTCTTGTCCTTTGTTTTATCAATGGTTGATCTGGAGAAATTTTGCATTTTCATGAAGAAAACTTCGTACCGGTCCGAGTTCGAACCGGTCTGAACTCATTCGTGTCGGTCCAACACGCTCCCTAAGATCTAGCTTAAGGTGAGCGGGCTTGATGTTCCGTGGCGTCGGCTGTTCATAAACATTATCTAGAGGCACAGTTCACCACCGATTGAATGTTAGTCATCAGGGCGCACTGGTTGTTTGGAAAGGGTTATTATTTTAACAACAACATTTGTACGGCAGATAATTTTCTTTCCGCTGAATAACAATTTAACCGCTTCCTAGGAATTCATCTAAGCTTTGAAAAACCTATGTTCTGTGCTCTCTTGCTCCGACATCGGCCGATTTGTGCACAATATCACGAACACCCACAGCAGCAAAGATAAATCGAAGAAAGGATACCTTCGTTTAGGCTCATATTTGTCTAGTTGGCCAGCATCAGCCACCTTGAATCGAAGTGAAGTTATTTGAACGAAAAGCTACATTCGGAAAGTTCAACATACATACTTTCTAAAGAGCGGTTTAACTAAATGATCATCCTCTCATCGGTACAACAGGCTTTGACTAATAGATTTTTGTTGGTTTGTTTTTGGCACGATATTAGTTCGTTTAAAATAAGTTAGCAATATCACGGTATTCAACATGAACAACAAGCTTTGACTAACAGTTTTTTGTTTATTTAGTTTTTGCCAAGATATTTATCCGTCCACAAGTTAGTAAAACTACGCACGGTATTCAACATGAATAACAGCTGGAACGGAACAGATCGCAATGAAAATATGATGAAAACATTTTTAACGACAGTTTCAGCAGTCTTCTCGTTTTTCGGAGTTCCAGCTAATCTCCTAAGCATCGGCCTCATACTTCGTGCAAAACAGAAGAAATCAACGACGACGCACCTCCTTTTAAACTTGGCCCTTGCGGACGTAATCAACTTACTCAGTGTGCTTGTGATCGCCTTGGTGTTCTTCGTAAAGAAGCCGTCCTTCGACACCATTATGGCGTTATTTGCAATGACAACGATCACAAAAAACGTCGCGAATCTCACCTTATCTTTCATAGCTTTGGAACGCTACAATGCCCTTGTCAGAACTACGGACCCTATTTTGGTGCTGACACGCAAGAAGAACGTTATACGTACTATGTCGTTGTTCTGGTTCGTGGGCCTTACACTGCATTTGCCCATGCCAATTAAATGCTTGGTCAATAATGAAAGCATAATCGGCAAGGGCACTGGCGTCTTAATATACATGGTATTCTGTAACGCTTTCGCTTTCATACTGCCGCTTTTGGTGTCTTTGTTTTGCTATGGAAAGATCCTGAAAGGTGTATTCCACGACCGTACAATCTTGGGAAAAAACGCCCCGAATGAGGCCGAGTTGAAGGAGAAGAAACGCATTGTTCGCATCATGTTGCTCATCACAGTGGTGTTTCTTGTGTGCAATTTGCCCACCATCTTAATTAAGATAACGAAGAAGGTTTTACCCAAACAGTATCTCCTTATAATGTACCAAATGAGCTGCGTGTCCTCCACGGTAAACCCCTATATCTACGGACTGCAAAGCGAGAAATACCGTGACCAAGTCAAGAAATTGTTCTGCCACAGAAAAACAAACACTGCAAGAACAGATGGAGACAAGTATCAAGACTCGCATTTTTAAACGCAGCAGCGAATCAAGGATTTTACGGAAGGGGGGTGTGCCAGATCGGGTGTGGTTCCAAGTTTATGAGAAGGGGGGATGTTAACCAGGTTATTGGTTGTTCTAGGTTTTTAAATAGGTGGCAGCTCCTTTATCACTTAAATGGGATGCACAGTTAAAGAAAACAGATGCATATAAAGTTTATTATGTAAATATAGAGACTGTGGGGACGAATCCCCACATTGTTTGTTGCCTCAAACGGGGCATTTAACCCCCCCTGACCCTCCCTTTGGATCCGCCACTGAAACGTAAACAGACTCTGCATTCCCATAACAACAGCCCTGCCTGTACGATTTCCAGAGTTTAAACTTGAAAATATTTAAAAATACAATGAAGCAAGTTTGCTGCTTCAATACACCAGTCAATACGCTGTATGTATAGCAATGTAAATTGCAGCGTCGTGCTAACTTCATATATAAAACCTCTACTGAGCTTTCTCTTTCAATAACTACGATTTTCGCAACGTAGATAACTAATTTACCTTAGTTCCAGCAATGTTTCAAAGTTTCCAAACTAAATTACTGAACCTTTAGCCATGTATAAGCTTGCTTGTGTACTTGGCTTCCAGACACACTAGAATTGGTTTCCTGTGTCGACAAGTAAGGCTTTAGCAACCCTGAAGAATGGTGAATTAAAGAACATTTAGTTTGTAATGCCGTCGATAGAAATAGATAACCAAAGTAAAGCTGTAGGAACGCAATAATCCGACGCCCAAGACTAATAATAGCTAATGTAGCTGGCTAGTTGTTCTCGTCACGTACATCGCCCAATAGAGTTCTAAATAGAGCAGTAGAGGAGATTAGATGTAGATTGCCACCCCGAACTAAAAGTTATAAGTTCATGTCAACCTTTAAGGCATAATTACCAGGAATTTTACGTAGGTTGCGAAGCTCGTAGGTGGCAAAGGGTGCGGGTGTGTGCAAAGGGTGTGGCAAATTTTACGTAGGTTGCGAAGCTCGTAGGTGGCAAAGGGTGCTTGCACTTTGCTTTTCTCCCGTAATTCTGTTGCTCGTCGAGTTTGCGAAAGATGCATGGAGTACCCAGCGAAAATGAGAGGTATCTCGGATGTTATTCAAATAGTAACAAAATGCACGAATAATATCTCAAAAACAAAGTGAAGTGTGCATGGGTAAGTTATGAAGTCTTTATCAGTTCAAACGTTCTCTCAGGGTAGGGGTATCTCCCAAGCTTATTTTTTCCCCTCAGATGCACGTTAAAAATAAAAACCCCAGCATAGGACGAAATACACAAACTCATCCTACACTGTTCATTCAAAATAGACGACAGATATGCTGCTCTAACTGGATCTCACATACTGCATATTTTCACTTGTTCGGTTGCAATTTTTCAAAAATTTATATGGCAGTATTAAGAAAACGTTCTTCGGGTATCGATGAAAATGGCTAGCACGTTCTAAATTGCCCGTCCTAAAAAGTTGATAGGTCTGCTGTCGTATCTGGATTTCAGATACTTGTCATTTCTGTTTTGGACTGGAGTGTTCGTTTATCACATGTGTCAGGCCAATGTACTTCAAAGCGGATCCGAAAAAGTCTTCTAGTCAATGAACGTCTTATTCCTGTCGGTTCAAAAACTAAAATTACATCTTCAGATGATAGAGGAATGATCGTCAAGCCCTATACTCAGAAAAACGATTTCTGAGTCCCAGACGGGGATCGAACCCGCAACCTTCGATCAACGTCTGGGGCTAAGAAATCGTTTCTGTGAGTATAGGGCTTGACGATCATTCCTCTGTCATATGAAGATATTTCCAAGCTCTCATACATCAACATATAAAATTACATCTCTTAAAATCTCTCTCAACACCAAATAAATGTAAAGATCATTTACTCCGGAAGAAAACCAGAAAAAAACCTAATTTTGAGTTGCGTGAACAGAATTCGGATCTGCCATAACGAGCTTTCATCATGCTTTCATGAGTACTCAAAACTAAACCAATCAGCGCCCAGTGCAACAGCTCTTCATATTTGCCACAGGTCAATATGTCCGTAATTTCAGCAAATATGTTGAGGAAATGTTGTCAGCTTACATGTCCACACTACAGTGTCGGGACGTTTTCCTGCACTGACAGTCCATGACCGATCAATGATGATTTTATGCTTTGAGACACAAAAAATCGTGCCGTCGTTATTAAATAGCTACTCACGTCATCTGGCCAGCTTTCCTAAGTCAAGAGGAGGCCAGCCGGTTGACTTCCTTGAACAAAGGAAAACACAGGACAACAGAAGGCAGCCTGTTCTATGAAATTGTTTCTTATACTCGTTAGCTTTACATTGCTCAGTGGAAACCAATTTACGTACGAGGAACATAAACAAGAGGGTAAGACAAACTTAAAGAATACCAATTACGATGACTTGACATCACATTCTAAGATACACGAGCTTACTTATAACGCTGGGATCGGTTCTTCAAAGACGGAATAGCTCTAGCTGCAGCCATCAGTATTGATGTACCAAGCGGGCAACAATGTCCATGGTTTCAACACACTGAAAGGTTGGATACTTTTAAGCTAATAATAGGAGTGAAAATTATTTAGACTTTGACAGACCGAACGAAGTTCTTCACATTCTGGTTTAACAATCAGTAAGTACTTACACGAAAATCTTGGTCAGCTAAGGTAAGTTATAAGAAGAGTACTTGGATTCAACAGCACACCACACATACGCATGTAGCCAACACCTAATCTGAATATGACCACGACTATTTGAAAGAAACGTCTGGTACAGAAAATTCAACAGATGTTGTTGTTTTCGAAAGCTTCAAACTGTGTGTCATTCTGTGAGCAGTGGAAAGAAAAGTAGACTGGCTTCGCAGTTCGTTTGAGGACTTTGATAAAACAGTTTGGAAATGAAGATAACACAACCGAAGTTTAGCCTTATCCGGAGCTCTCAGCGTCTTGTCTGGAGTTCATGAACATTTTCGGAGGACTCGTGTTTAACCAACATTCATATAGCATCTGTCTTCCTCCAAGCTCACATGCGCATCAGTTATGATACAACATTCCCAAAGTCAGTCGCTCTTTAGTCGCCATAATCGCACAGAAAATTTAGGCGAGTAGTGTCGGCTACAGAACAGGTTTCAAAAAAAATGTTTGGTTTCTTTTTCCCACAAAGACTGCTACTTTGGAAAATTAAAAACACAAAATAGGCTTCTTCTTAATACCATATTTTGACTTTTGAAAATCCAAACAATGACTTGCGAAACCTTCGATGCTCATTCGCCATTTAGCCTTCTCTCGACGCTAATTGAAGATGCACAACAGAGCAGTAAAAAGAGAAATGGCTTAAGGGTTTTAATGATCTGTCATCCGACAACGTTTCCAACCTGATCTGGAACAGCAATGCGCTCATCGAGTTGTAATACTGCTTAAGTGACGAAGGACTAAATTTTACATTAAACAGAAATTCCCGCTCCGATTACAACCATATTAGTCAGCTTTAATGTAAATTTAAAAAACAGAACTACGAGCACTGTGTTCCCTCCTCAGCTGGGTGTGTGCTCCTGACCCATGCGGTTAGACATGTGTACTTAATACGAAACTGTAATCCTAATTCAGAATAACAGACCCAACACTGTCGTCGTTCTCTTGTTCTTTTTTTCTTTCTTTTTATTGCTCTCCTAATCAACTCCGCAATTTCAAGACATTGGAAATGAGCAACAGTTCCTGTTCCACTGATGCAATCGAACAGTTCGTTAAACCTGTTTTAATAATAGTCTCAGTCTTCTCGTTTTTTGGCATCCCAGCTAATGTTCTAAGCATTGTGCTGATACTTCGAGCTAAGCAGAAAAAATCTACGACAACATGTCTCTTGCTGAACCTTGCCATAGCTGACGCTGTCAACTTACTTGGTGTGCTTCTGGTCGCTACGACACTCTTCGTCGTGAATAAATCTTGCAATATTCACGACCTACTGGCAATTACTTTGGTACCACAAAATGTCGCGAATTTCACCTTAGCGTTCATAGCCTTGGAACGTTACAACGCCCTAGTAAAGGCCATGAACCCATTTCTGGTTCTGTTAAGCAAAAAGAATGTGAAACGTATTTTGCTGGTATTTTGGTTTGTGGGACTCGTAATCCGCGTGCCCATTCCAATTGCACAAATGACCGGTCACATACCTGGGCAAATCGCCAAATATTATTATCGCTGCAGTTATATTAGCACTTATTTTTTGCCACTTTTAATGGTCACTTTTTGCTACGTTACGATCCTAAAGGGAGTCTTCTACAACCGAACCATCTTGGGAAAAAATGTCACCAATGAGGCTGAGCTGTTGGAAAACAAACGTTTTGTCCGTATCATGGGGATCGTAACGGTGGCGTTCTGGTTGAGCAACTTTCCAATTTTCATAGTGAAGATTCTGTATTGTACTCCATACGAAGAACAAATTTCAGAGAAAATAACGAAAGTGACGACGGTGATACTTGGCTGCGTGTCATCCACCGTAAACCCATACATCTACGGACTACAAAGCGAGAAATACCGCAGACAAGTCAAGCAACTGTTCGGTCACAGACAAACAAACACCGCAAGAATAGACAGCGACCAATATCAAGACACACATTTGTAAAGAGATTTCGGACTGACGTAGCAGTCTTGCTTGTGTAGCTTCTGGAGTCTGAAAAACTTCAAAAATACAACGAAGCAAGTTTCCAGCTTAGGTATACCAAGTACTGAATTTGAGTCAGCATCCAAAGTGATTTTCGCGTAAACGGATAAACATTCTCTAAGTTTTCTTCATAAACAACGAAGAATGATTTTCAAGGAAACTACCATACAATTTTGGGTATTAACTGCGTATTAATCATAACATGCTCAAATTAGAAAAACGTGGAGGTAATGCTGTGAAGAGATGGTTTATTTATCAAACAACCAAACTTTGGCATAATTAACCTACATCATAAAGAACCCATAAATCTCCGTTTTATGGGAAAATATGGCTATATAAATGCGAAATACGATTTACGTAATAAAGATTTTGCTGTTTTTAGGTTTAATTCAGTGACATATTCTAAACATTCTGTCACATACTTAGGCCCTAAAGTATGGGATATTGTACCCAGTAATATTAGAGAGTTGCCAACATTATTATCTTTTAATGTAGATTTAAATTCCTTTTTAGTTGACAACCAATGTAAAACGTGTATTTTATGCAGTACTTAATCATTTTAGTGTACTTATTAATACTTTTATCTATTTAATTTAGTTTAAGGGTGTCTTACATTTGTAACATATTATTATCCATTTATCCATCTATCCATGTATCCATCTATCCATGTATCCATCAATCCATCGATCCAATCTCAGATCAGATAATAATATCCAGATACTAACAGTTAGAACTAAATGCTTCAAAGACAGTTCTGCGATATCTGGATCTATGATGTGGAATTCGTTACCAAATTCACTAAAAAACGAAAGTGATCTCTCAAAATTTAAAAAAGAAATCCGGAAATACAACTTTTGCATTGAGAACGTTAACATTTAGTTTTATTCTTCTGTACATATTGCAAATATCTTTAAAACAAAAAAACAAAAAAAAACTTGTAAATATAATTTATTACTATTTACACGGCTTCTAGGTAGACCAGAGCTAAATGTAATTTTATTTCTGATAGAACTACCGTGTTTAAATAAATTTTATCCATTTATCCATCTATCCGTCTATCTATGTATTCGTCTATCTATCTATCTATCTATCTATCTATATCTATCTATATCTATCTATCTATCTATCTATATCTATCTATCTATCTATCTATCTATCTATCTATCTATCCGTCTATCCATCTATCCATCTATCCATCTATCCATCTATCCATCTATCCATCTATCCATCTATCCACCATCTATCCACCATCTATCAATCTCTGAAAACCTAGAATTAACTGTTAATGGCATCTCACTAAAACAAGCTGATGAGGTTACATGCCTGGGTCTAAAAATTGATGAAAATTTAACTTGGAAGGGTCATATTGAAAGTATTAAAAAGAAAGTTACAACAAGTTTACGCATTATGAAAAAGACCAAACCATATCTTAACCAAGAGCTTCTAATTAAAATCTACAATTCAATAGTAAAACCGCATTTTGATTACTGCAGTGTTGTTTGGGACAGTATTGATATGAGCTTAGCAGATCAACTACAAAAGTTGCAAAACCGTGCTGCTCGTATTATTACTGGTGCCCAATAAACAGCTCACACTTGTGAAATTTTTTCAAAACTGGGCTGGATAACATTAGCTCAAGAAAGAAAATGCCAAAAGGCCACAATGATTCACAAAATTGTGAATAACTGTGCACCAAGCTATTTATCTGAAATGCTTGAAAAGCAATTTGGCCCAACTAACTATAACTTAAGATCATCTGAAAAAAGCATTCTGATACCAAAGGTGCGAACCGAATGCTACAAATGGAGTTTTGCAGTGTCTGGCCCAATTCTTTGGAACTCATTACCAAACTCTCTGAAGGAGGAGAAAAGTTTGCAAAAATTCAAACAAAAAATCAAAACCCATAATTTCTGCTTTGACAACATGTAAAGCTCTTCAATGTAATATAACGTTCATTCTGTAAATACGTAAAACTATTAAATTTTGTAAATATAGCTTCTTAGGGTTACACGGCTTCTAGGTAGACCAGACTTAAGGATTTCATGCACTTGTAATTTTTAAGTCTGATAGAACCACCGTGGTTAAATAAATATTCTATCCATCTATCCATCCACCCATCTATCCATTTATCTATCTATCCATCCACCCATCTATCCATTTATCTATCTATCCATCCACCCATCTATCCATTTATCTATCTATCCATCCACCCATCTATCCATTTATCTATCTATCCATCCACCCATCTATCCATTTATCTATCTATCCATCCACCCATCTATCCATTTATCTATCTATCCATCCACCCATCTATCCATTTATCTATCTATCCATCC